>BQMF02000786.1:0-110554 GCA_027922465.2 Turritopsis dohrnii | reverse complement strand
TAATGATTCGTCTAATGTGATAATAGACGTGAAAACGATATACTGCTCTAATCATAGGAGTAGAGCGACCTTCTTTCAGGTGTTCAGAACTGACCCAGAAGTGACAAAATTGAGTTGGGTTTGCCATAATTTAAATGGTTGTTCCTGCCAAATTTTCATGCGTTTTTCATTTTCATCCATTTTGTAATTAGTAAAAATATTGGGAAAGCTCGCAGGAAAAGAACCATTTTCAGAGACAATAATTGTTTGTTTGTATAAATCTTTAGAATTCAATATCTGAAGGTATTGTCCTCCATTTGGCTTATAAAGCGCATTAGGATTATATTTAAAAATGTTCTGCATTATTTAAAAATATAATCCTCTATTCTCTAATACAAGAAATGTATATCACAGTAAATGTCGCAAAAGGTGAGAAGACCATATATCTATCTTACCCCATTCAAAATATGGATGGCTCAAAAGAAATTGCATTGCTTGATATGTTTGCAGACAATGTTACGTATGAAATAACCACAGAGTTGAAACTGAAACTGTCTACTGATGAGAAAGCTGAAAAGTTGGTACCTCAAGGAACATTCACGAGCAGGGAATTGAATGCCTTTTTAGCAGGTGCCTTTTTAGCAGGTGATGTAAAACTTACCTCATTAGACAAAGACCCTCGAATAATCAAAACAAATAAGCTCGCTAAAATAACCAAAATTAATTTGCATCTCTCTGAACTCGACAACACTCAAAATCTTGAGAATGGAAAGCTAAGTGATATTTTACTAACATATCACATGGTTGAATATAGTGACTTCACACATGTTCAGCCTAAAAACCCTCAATACAAAAAATTAAAAAATGGTGTATTTCAGTCTCTCACGTTGAAACTCACAGATCAGCATGGCAATATGCTAAAAGAAGACCTAGGAAGAACCGTTGTTTTGCACATCCGCTAAACCGAGATAAAAAGTAATAATTAATTATATATATCATAATTAATAATGGAGTATGGAAAGAGGTTAAATCCAGAACGTTCACTTAGAACTGCCCGCGGTGTAAAAGGTTCTTGTCAAAAAGTAATTGTCACACACAATCCAAGTGAGATTGATCAAAATCAGCTATTATTGGTTAGGTTTCCAAATTTAGGTTTCCAAATTTAGGAAGCGATGATGTTATTATCCCAGGAACAACGAATCTAAGTTTTGATATTGAACTCGAGTCGAAAGCTGACTCAAAAAGAACATTGGTCAGTAACATTGGGAGAGCTATTGTTAAAAAGTTGGCTGTCAAGTTCGAAGGTAACGAGATATTGAGTATCGATGACTTTGATCTTTTTGGGTGTTACAGAGATTTATGGTTAACCAAGTTTGAAAAGACAAACGCGATCATCGACGATGGGTGTACAGAGAATTGTATGAAATTAAGGATTGGTGCTTCAGATAAAGACACCTCTGATGCAGAAGACAAAGCCATTGCTGACACCTATAAAAACAAGTTTGTCATTCCACTCGACTTTGAGATGCTAGATAGTACTATTCCATATTATCAAGCAGGTTTAGGTAATAGGCTTTGCTACGAGATCACATTTAACGACTATAACCGAGTTATTTATTCTGACCCTCCAGATACTGCCGCAGGTCAAAAACGTAACCCAGATGGTAAATACAAAATATCTAACATCTCACTTGAATATGAGCTTGTGACACAACCCACGTTGGCTAGACAAATCGCTTCTGAATATCAAAACATGGCTTTGCTCTATGATAGGATTTTGCGGCACAGACAAATTAGAGTAAACAAGTCAGACACAACGTGGAATTGGTCATTCAACACACCTGCCAAATCTTTGAAGGGTATTTTAGTTCTATTTGAAGAAGAAAAATCCTACAAACGAGAAACCTGTAAATTCTACAATCCAAAGATCAAAAAGGTATCAGTCATCGTTGAGGGTAAGCCTAACCAACTTCTTGCTCAAGGCATGCAGCCGTTTGAACAATACAATGAGATTTGCAAGTATTTTGCTGAAGGAAAACCAAAAGATAATAGCGTCGGCGAAAACGGAAAGCGCTTGGGATTACATGATGTAAAAGTCTCTGATTACTTGACAAACAAGTATGCTCTATGGTTAGATTTCAGAACAATTGATGAGAATGCCTTGCATGGGACCGGTCGAAGGATTGAAAATGCGAGTGAAGGCATCACTTTACAGATTGAAAAGACCGCTGAAACTGCAGGAAACTTAAACGCATATATATATCTAATAATGGACGCTCAATTAAATATTCAAAACGGAGAATTTATGTCTGCATTATATTAAAATGGACACACTTTACATGAAAGAACCTCACACGGCATTATTCGTCGGACCAACATCGTGCGGCAAAACGGATCGTGTTGTAAAATTATTAGAAAATCAATACTTTGATCACTTTGATTTCATCGTGATTATATGTCCCACCTTAAGGTGGAATCAGACTTACAGAGATCGGAAGTGGTTCTGGAATGACAGCTATGTGATTTTAATTGAGCCGGAAGGATCTTTGTATGAATATATTAAGAAAATGGACTTCTTTTGCGCCGGATACAAAACCTTATTCCTCATTGACGACATCATAGCTGATGAAAAATTGGACAAAAAGAGAAACCCTTTGCTCGAGTTGGCAATTAGCGGCAGACATCGAAATCATTCGCTATGGTTACTCACACAATCATACACAGCTATACCTAAAAATTTACGACGGCAAGCTAAAATGTTATATGTGTGGTACCCAAAAGATAGAAACGATCTAGCCACTATTCATGAAGAGAACGATGTCATTGAATCGCAAGAAGAATTGAAAAATGTCAAGGAAAAACTGAAAGAAGGGAAACACGCATGCCTAGTCATGAGAATGGAACACCCAAGAACGCACGTGATTTGTTAAACAGGTTGATATATTTGTTACAAGACTCTTGTAACAAAAACTATAAGACTACTATAAGACTCCTATAAGACTACTATAAGACTACTGTAAGACTACTATAAGACTCCTATAAGACTACTATAAGACTCCTATAAGACTACTGTAAGACTACTGTAAGACTACTGTAAGACTGTTATAAGACTACTATAAGAGAATAATTTACGTCTCAATACAGGTTCTAGAATTTTACCAATATGTTTAATCCTCGATTCAAAGCGTACTCTATCAACAGCAGCCTCTATCCAGTTACCTCTACGAGATTCACAAGCAGAGATATAATGGACCATTACTTTATCATTAAAAGTAACCCTTTTTGTATCTTGATGGGAAAATATAATATCATCATCTGAGGATTCATCATCGGACATAATTGTTTAAGTAAACAATGTTTATTTATTTAACAATGTTAGAATATATCAACTTTATATTATTAAGCATACTGCTGGTCTCGCTATTTTACTTTTATTCTGTATTAAAAAAATACCTCTCCCTAATAAAAATGGCGGAAACAGCGATTGATAATTTAATCAGCTACGATGTTCCGGGTGAATTTCCACCTTCAGATGGTAAAAGACAAAAACTGCTAGAGTGTGTCTTAACTGGAAATAGCAAGCTATACTTAGGGAAAATGTACACGGAAGAGCAGATTAACAAACTCAAAGATGAAGATATAGAAAAACTTTTTAGTATTTACGAGACTAAACTATCAGCTCAAAATGGTAAAAATCCTTGCGGGAAATCGCTGATACGTATTTTTTCCATGGCGGCTTGTGCAACGTTAGGAATAAACAATCAAGAAGCGCTGAGCAATGATCTGGAAAATGACCCCTCCTTAAACTCTGCTCTTCAAAGATTTACATGTGACTTATATTATAAATTCGGCCCATTATTAGCACCACTCAGTGTTGCACTTATTACCGGGTGGCATTATATCAATGAAAGATATTTAAATAAATCCGATGATAATATAAATACAGCAGATAATAAAAATGTCAGAAGAACAGACTCCCATTCAAGTGACAACGAAGAACCCAAAAAAGGTTGAAGCGGGTAAGAAGTTGGCGGAATACAACCGTAAAAAACGAGAACAATTAAAACAAGTGTCACCTCAAAAAGAAGTGAAGAAGCCTGAGGCCTCTCTCACCAAACCAAATGAACAACCTATGAACTACACCTATGGTGTAGGTGGAATAATAGCTCTCGGTTTAGTTGGTGGATTTGCTTATTTTGTGTATAAAAAGAAAGAGCAAATATTACCCCGTGGGTCACCATCCACCCCCCTTCCACAAAAATCTAAAATACCGGTGAAAATCAATAAACATGAAATGGAATAAAAGGATAAATAACGCTATATATAATCTCGCAATATATGTAACAAACATGGACAAGAAAAATATCGTCAACGGTTTATATCACGCATCAGTCATATCGACACTCGCTATCGGCTGCTCTATGCTTGTAAAAAAGGTGTTAAAAATGACACCTCCCTCTATTCAAAAGTTCGACTTGGAAGATACGGGAAAACTAGTTGCCATTATCGCCGCTAGTGAAGTGATAAAGGACTACTTAATCAAACAAAAGATTTTGCCTGAAAATATCAATACCTAATATGGCTTCTATCGCAATGATGTTGGGTGGAGCTTTAGCTAACGCTTTGGCTTTCACAGGATCAAGCTATCTGTTTTCAAGTTTATCCAAAGACAGAATCGATAAGGAAAGAAAACGTCATGATTTGGCCATAGAAAAATTACAAAAAGCACAGATTGAATGGCAGCAAAAACGACAGGAAAGGATCGATTTCATCAATAAACAACTATTGCTCGAAAAGAAGGCTGATTCAAAATTCGTAGAACTAAATGATGCAATGAGAGAGTACAATAGTGTATTTAGTAATCATCTTGAACCGCTACCACGAGAGCCTGTATTGAGCGACTTTTATACACCGAGTCATGATCAACATGAAAGAGAATTGGCTTTTATAGCTCTGAGTATGCTCGGTATTGGTGGTGCTGTGTGGTATTTTGAAAGATGAAGACCATCAACAAAAATTATGTTACACGATACATGTAACATATACACTTTCAGATGGTTACCGTCTAGTGACAAGGTATGTATAGATCAACCCTACAATCAGAGCCCATAAATTTTGACTTAACCAACCTACAACTTCTTTTGCTCTGTTCAATATCCATGATACGATAGACCCAATTATTCCTGGTAAAGCCTCTGCCGCTCTAGATGCCAATCTACCTAGAAGTGATGCTAACACTTTTAGTTTATTTTTTATCCATTTCCTTGCACCGTCCTTTTTATCACCACCTTTGTCAGGATTTTGTGAAGAGTTTCCAGCTGCTGACCCTCCTGGTAACAAAGCTTCCACAAGGACACCGATAGCCATACCAAACGCTGTCAGAATGCTAACGATTGTTATACCTTGTTCGCGGAATAGTGTTCGTATCCTTTCACCTAATGTGGTATCTTTGTCGAGGACTTTAGCAATGGTTTCTTTGATGCTCGTAACTTGACTGTTTAGTTTGCCTTTGAGAATATTAATGTTCTCTTTCCTAGCTTCCAACTCTTCACGTAATCCCTCCATTCTCTCTTCAACCTCTTTTCGTTGTTCATCTGTGTATGTTGCATCATTTTCCATCTCTTCCAACTTGTTTTTCTCTCGATCGATACGCTGTTCTATTCGAACCTTTTTCGCAACCTCTTCCTGAAGACCTCCTCGTATGTTTCCCAGCGCCTTATCCAATCCTAACAACTCTCGCACAGGATATTCAAATAGATCACCGGTCTGAGTCGTTTCATGATCGACAGATTGTTGTCTTATTAATGAAATTAGATCTTCCGTACTGTTTGCAATGTTCCCCGTAATCTCCTCAAGCTCTACATCACTCGATTTTGTGATTTTAGATGATGAAGGGAGTTCTTCTTGTATTTTGTTTAGCATAACTGCTTGTCGTGCTGTTATTTTGCTATCTATAGGTATATCAAACCCTAAACTACGTAACCCCTTCTTACCCAATATTCTAGCTATCTCTCCGGTAGCCTTTAGTATTTTTTCACTCGTCAATGGTTTGGTATTGTCTTTGTAGTATAATTCACCTTCTCTGATTTCAAACTGATCGGTATATAACACCTTAGGGTATTGCTGGAGCCTTTCAGATAATCTTTTGTATATATCACCAACAAAATTGCTTAAAACTTCGATTTTCTTATCTATAATCGAAGTTTCACCCGTCGCTCCGCGTGTATCTATTTGTTCACCACCTGAAGTCGGTATGAGAGGAAACGTCTCATCGGTTGTTTCATCTGTCGTCATCCCATGTTCTCCAAAGGGGTCAATGTCAATGTCTGCCATTTTATTTATTTATTTAAAGGATAATTTATTATTAATTATGTTATAACAACCCTCTAAATATGAATTTTAAAATTTATCCAAAACTACCCACTGCTCCTGAGGATTTGAATGAGCAGGAAAAGTTTAACGCAAGCGTAATAAATTCTGAGTTTGAAGAGTTGATAAAACTAAAGAACAAATTTAGCATCAAGCTCAAGAGATACAACAAGGCGATAGAACGATCGATGCTACTAAATGCTAGCTCAAGCGCTATAACCATTGGCTCTGGCATCGGTTCAATTGCAACAGGGGCTACTATTATCGGAATACCTATTTCTGCAGGATTAGGTGGTGTAGCCTTAGCCGGCTCTATCTGTACCGGACTTACCACAGCTGTCATCAAAAGATATCAAAAGAAAGTAGAAAAAGTGATAAAATTATATGATATTGTTACATCCTCAATTTCTGTGTTCGAAACTAACATAAGTCAGGCGCTGACTGATGGAAGGATCAATTACAAAGAATTCCAGGTTTTGCAGGGAACATATTACAAAGCTTTAGAAAGACTCAGTTCTACAGATAGAAAGATGGAGACTGAAACCCAAAATCAATTTCAAAAAAGTTTGATGGTAGAACTTCAAAACCTGAAAAAACCCATAAACGAAAATGGTTACTAGGATGTGTGGTTATGTGTTCCTCAATTTGAAAAAGTGATAAATGAAACTGATATAAAAAAATATGATCACAAGTATATATAGACAATGGAATTCCCAACAGTTGCAACATTTGAACAAAACATGGAACAAATTATTCCGATCATAAAGTGGAGAGAGCTATCTGAAAACGTGATTTATCATGTTAAATCTGTAGGTGAGATAGACACACCTGCATCTGAATTTGGTTCTGGAACAGCTATGTATGCAGAGGTCCAAGATAGAACAGGAAACTTATATAAGACATGGTTACCTGCAAGACTTTGCGTTGAATTGAAGGATTATGGTTGGAATTCTAGAGAAGCCTTTGTCAGACCAAGGGGGCTCAAACAATCTGAAAAGAATCCTGAAAGACAATTCTTTGATTATGACATTATGTGGCGCTAAACCTCGTCGCTAGACGACTCATCTTTACTTGTTTCTAGTAAAGATACTTTGTATTTACGGTTCACCAACCTTGCACATAATCAGGAGGTAGCTCTGTATCCTCAGGTATCAACATCAGCTCTTCTTTCACAAAAGATCGTTCAGGTCCATCTTGAAGGTAATATAGTACACGGTTACCTGGTTGATTTATTACCTCACTCAATCTATATGCCCTCTTTGACCATATGATATCTGTTGCTCTTTTTCGATGGTCATCGTGCTCTTCACCCGGTTGCAATAGATATCTATACAAACCATCTTCAGGTAGCTCTACTTCAGGTGGATAGCTCTCTCGTTTAGCGAGAGGCACCTCTTTCAATTTGATGGCATCTTTCGGTTTCATACCGATCATCTGAGTCTTTGTATCATTCAATCTACCCACAAGTTTATACAAATATTTGACCCATGTAGATGATACCTTTTCCGAATCATTCAGTTCTTGAGCATCTTGTATTTTGAATAAATTTTCAGCAAGTGTCTTGTTCAATGCCTCAACAAAAGCTGTATGGGTATGTTTATATTTTGTAGTTGCTCTTTTAATTTCAACATTATTCTTCTCCAACAATTTTGATACATCCGCTTTGAATTCTGAACCGTTATCACATTGAAATACTTTTGGATAGTTTAAGGGTCCAACCTTGTAGATGTCTTCAATCATAGCGGCAACCTCTTTCGCTCTCTTAGTATTCAAAGGTCGAGCCACCTTATAGCGTGAAGCAACATCGATACCAGACAAAATGTACTTGTATTTATTACCATACAACATATCACTAGGCATATACAATATATCAAATTGATGAATCTCATTCGGTTTAGTCACCTCATAATGTGGACGTTCGATCCTTTTCGTTGTCGGTAGATGTACCTGCCACAAAGCTTGTTTTGATAGCCACTTCTTAATTTCCTTCGGTTTGAAACCAAATCCTCTTAGATTGCGAACAGCCTTTTGTCCTTTCCATAAGTTTTGAGGTTGATAATAAATCTCTTGAAGTTTAGTGTCTGACATTTTTATCTTATTATAATAATCCGCGTTGTGCATCCCACTTTTATTTTAGAGAGTGATATATTTGTTTTTTTTTCACGGTCTAATCCTTCTTATTTTTTCCCTTTTCGTCGTAAAACCACGCCAAAGCGAGAGTGATTTTTTTGATTTTTCGCGATTAGTATATGCTCCTCCGTTTTGTTATTTTTGGCTTGCGCAGTGGAAATCAGCCGAAAAACGTCTTTGGAGGAGTGCGAGCAATGCAATGTTAATCGTTCGAAATTTGTCAACGATCATTTCGTGAGCAAGAAACTTCGCGAAGAAGACGTGTTTCTTTTTGTATACGAATATTTTAATTTAAATTTGATTGTTTTAGGCAGCAAATCGACGAAAGAACTGACGAAGAAACACAGGTTTGTATGCACGAAGGTATTGTTATTATTATAAAACGTTTTATTATCGGGTAGCACGTGTAAGTGAGTTAGTTGTTTGTTTACAATGTTTGTTTAGATATACAGAAGAAGTGCAGTGAAGTTTTTAAAAATTAGCTGCAGAAAGATCGAACGAACAAAAGGTATTATTATAAAGCTTTTATTTTATTTTCATAAAAGAACAAGTTAGGTATATGCATTTGTATTTAAATGTATTTAAATGTTTGTTTACGTTTTAGTTATCAAATATCGCTATACAGAAGAAAGTGTAGTGAAGAAATGCAGAACAAAATGATGTTTCTTTACACAGTAAGGAATGGTTTTAATTTAGTTTTGAAAGATTAAATACTATAGCTTTGAATAGATATCTTATTATATGAGTTCTTTCGTTTAGTCGAATCGAAGACGAGAGTAATTTGTTTTGGTAACGCGCGCTATTATTATTTTTATAGTTAGCAAAGAAGATTTGATTTGATTTATTTATTTACAGATCAATTAAAAATGGTCCCACAGCTATGACTGTTTTCCTTTCTCATGGCTGTGGAAGTAGGGAACGTGTTATGCTGTAAAATTGTATCTATTGACGATGTTTGATGCTTTGTCTGCATGCCTTTCTGCCAGCCATTTATGCCTTTTGTTTTGGTTTGCTTAAATATGGTTGCAGTAGTAGTAAGTATTGTAGCTGTTCTTTACTGAAATCTTTTTCTTTTAGGTCAGAAAAGAAAAAGTGTAGCTATTTATAAACGAAATTTATAAATGTATAAATGAAACACATGGTATGTTGAGAAGGTTATTTAAGAAAAGAATGGATTATGTATTTCATTGTGATTGTACTACAAAAAAGAAGCATTGCTGGGGTATATTTTTCTTCAGTTTATATTTGTTTACGGCATTCATTATTTTGTGTTATGTTAACTGCTACATACATACTTGCTAGGTATATAAGTTTAGCATTATGTTTTATTTGTTGCTTTTAATATCTTCTGGGTATTCAATTATGGTTTTGGTCAAAGCAGGGCATTTTGTTGTTTCAATTATTTTTATTAATTTGATGTTTGGTTGTGTATGCCAGGTAAAAGTCTTTATTCTGTTCAGCTCCAGTGTTGAGTGAACCCGTATTGACTCACAGTATCGGTTGACTTGATAGACCAAATTTTGTTTTTAATTTTTATCTTTAGGATAAATGCGTACTTGAATTTTCTTTTTGTTTTTTCTTTCTTTTTGTTTTATTTTTAATTTCAATATTGTTATAGCATGATAAGGTTTTCGGTATTACAATTCAAGTATTAATTTTTTAGGTAATAATAAAAAAAGCATAAAGAAATGAAACTCATGGTTTTAATCATGACGTTGATGGTTTTGGGAAGAACAGACTACATATCATTTCAAAAATTCATTAATGGTTGCAGTCGAGTAGTAACTTTGGAACAAAAGAAAAAGTTGGAAGGTATCAATTTGTTTTGAATAAACATTTTGTAATGTTTGGTTTCGTATGTCTGGCTAAACAGTTCTGTGTTATATATTGCCATTTTTTTTACATTAAAGTTACTTCTCTTCTGCGTATAGATACATTATTCTGAGCCATGTTGCTATTTGTTTCTGTTTTTAATCTTCTGAATGTAAGAAATGAATTAAAAAATTAATGCCTGTAGAAACTTTTACACGAGTTAAATTTCACAACACAACGCATACTGAACATGGGTGGCGAGCGAAGCCGCCTGGGATGTTTTTGAGTTGCGATTCTATGATTTATTTTTTCGTCACGGAGTATGTACACGGAAATGGTGGATTTGACCTAATGTTTTCGAAGTTAAGTTCGGTAAAAAGTTTTTACCCGGGATACTAGTTTATTTATAAACAACGTTTATTTTAGCTCATTTTATTAAAAAATGACACGAGAAAAGTGACTTAAACGTTGTTTATTATCTTTATATAAAGCATAAACATGACCGACAAAATAGAATCAGATTACCAATCAATGACTCGTGACGCTTTACGAAAATTATGTGCGTCACGAAAAATAAAATATGTTTACCTAATGAACAAAGCTAAATTACTCGAGGTACTTGAGAAAAATGATGAGGATCCATCTTATATTCTCGATTCTGATACGAAACAAACGGTTAATAAATACTGTTTAAACTGGATAAAAAATAACAGAGAAAAATATCTCAGCTCTCAAAAACGTTATAACGCTAAGAGAGAGAAGAGAGTTTACAAAAAATAAATAAATTGACCTCGCTTTTGTTACTTAATCAACGAGTAACAAAAATAGAACACAAAGGTTACGAATCTTTTGGATGAAAATTGAAAAATGATAATTGAAAATTTTAAAAAGTGATTTAAAAAGATATAATCGTGATATATATATTACAACATGACTACTAAAAATACTGTTGTTGAATTAAAAGCTCTTGCAAGAGAACGCGGTCTACATGGCTACTCAATACTCAGAAAAGCTGAGTTGATCGAATTATTAGCAAACCCACCTGTCCGACCTGTTCCACTACCAAGACCTACTAGGTTTAACCGACCTGTTCCATTTATTCCTACCCAACAAGATATGGATTTGTTTGAGCAACAAGAAATGGGAAAATCTCGACCTGTTGTGAAAAGCAAGTTGAATGAATGGAGAGATTGGTTAATAAATCATGTACCTAAACCTATTCGTGAGAAAGTGAGTAGCGCTTATAGAGAGATGAAGAAGAAGATTCTCAATCTCTACAAGAGGAAGAATGATGAAAAAGATGAAAAACTGATGAAACCAAAAGCGTTTGTCCCCATTGAAACGGCGTTTGAGGGTTCTTACAAAAGGTTCAAGATAAACTCAGATGGAAAAAAGGACGTTGATTCGTTTCTCGAAAAGGTTCGACCCATTTTAAGTGATCTGATTATGAGAGAACTCAAAAATAAAAAATCAATAAAAATTCAAGCAACTGTGTGGATCAAATGGACAAAAGAAGATCTATCCAATCCTGAAGCAACAATCTACGTCGATAAGGCGTTCAATAGCAATATGGAAACAATTCATAGTGAAAGCGATATATCTGATGTTATTAATAAGATGTTCAATAAGATAATCGAACAGGTTGAAAACCCTGCGTTACCTCAATCCGGCTTTGTTATCGATAAGATTTTAAATATTGATGTAGACTTTCACAAGCTAAAATTAACGAGAGGCAGCTCTTACTTACCGCTACCTAAGAATTTTAGCGGTAAGTATTCGATAATCAATCCTAAAAACGAAGATGATGAAGAGTGCTTCAAATGGGCTGTTATCGCAGCTCTCAATCATGATAAGATTAAGAAAGATCCGCAAAGGATAACGAATCTCAAGAAACATGTTGATAAATATAATTGGGAGGGTTTATCGTTTCCAATGGCGCTAAATGAAATAGATTTGTTCGAGAGGAGGAACCCTGATATCGCTGTGCATGTTTTGACAAAAGACGAGAAAGATGGTATCTATATGTGTCGTAAGTCGAAGCATCTTGATCGCAAAGAAACGGTTGTTTTGTTTTTACTATGTGAAGAGGAAAAGAGGTATTATATAGCTGTAAAGAACTTGAGCGGTGTCTTGAGCAAGGTCAACTCGAAGCATGAACATAAGGAGCATTATTGCTTGAATTGTCTCAATGGATTCTCAAGTGAGAAAACACGAGATGAACACTTTGAATATTGTAAAAATAATGATGTCGCGAAGATTGAGATGCCAAATGAGGGTAGCACCGTTAAGTTTCATGACGGTCAGTATCAGCTCAAAGCTCCTTTCATAATGTATGCTGATTTCGAAGCTTTGTCAAAAGAGGTTTGTAAAGAACCGCGTAGCGTTATTGGATCATCCACTAAAAAGGTTGGTATACATATCCCCACAGGCTTCTGTTGTTATAGCAAATTTGCTCATGGTGAAGTTTCAGACCCTCTAACGCTTTATCGAGGTGAAGACTGTGTTTTACGTTTTGTAGATCATGCGGTAGGTGAAGTGAAAAGGCTATACAATATGTTTCCTAAACAAAGAATGCGAGACCTCACATATGAAGAGGAACAGGGATTTACCGATTCTGATAAGTGCCACATATGTATGAAAGAATTTGAAAAAGATAATATTAAGGTTAGGGATCACTGTCTGTTCTCCCTGATGCACTGCATTCGATCCGCTCCTTACTGTGTACAACAACAAACGAGACCCCTCATGAAAGAATGTTCCGATACTCACGTAAATCCACTTCAGGACGTTCAATCCCATCGTGGGTCAAGCCAGGGCCCGTTTACATCAGGACTCAGCCAAGGAGGAGTAAGAGCGATCCCATTGTCTCACCAGCAACACTAATCCACGCAAATCCAGAATACGCACATGTCCGTCTACAATCTGGGGTAGAGACTACTGTGAACCTCAGATTGTAGACGGAAATTCAATATCACCAGACCAACATCGACTACAACCGTTGATCGATATGCCACCTCCAACAAATCTTAAATCGCAGAAAAGAGTCATTGGAATGTTTTCCTACTACAGCAAATTTATCGATAAGTTCTCAGAGAAAATCCGCCCACTCAATAAAAACACAACCTTTCCAGTACCTCAGCCAGTACTCGACGCATTCAATATACTCAAAGAAGATCTTAAAACGGCTACCCTCAAACCCATCGACCCGGAAGCACTGTTTGTCGTAGAAACAGATGCTAGTGACTTTTGTATTGCTGCTACATTGAATCAAAAGGGTCGTCCAGTTGCGTTCTTTTCACGAACACTCAACCATAACGAAATAAAACATCATTCAGT
Source organism: Turritopsis dohrnii (assembly GCA_027922465.2). Lineage (NCBI taxonomy): Eukaryota > Metazoa > Cnidaria > Hydrozoa > Anthoathecata > Oceaniidae > Turritopsis > Turritopsis dohrnii. The sequence continues at coordinate 96,928 of BQMF02000786.1, read as the reverse complement.
CGAAAAAGAAGCAGCTGCCATCGTTGAGTCTATCCGAGATTGGAGACACTTCTTGATTGGCCGTAAATTCAACCTTGTCACAGATCAAAGAAGCATCAGTTTTATGTTCGATAACAGACGTAGATCTAAGATAAAAAACGCGAAAATCGCCAGATGGCGTCTGGAACTGTCCCAGTACAAGTATGACATCTCCTATCGACCAGGAAGTGAAAACGCCGCCGCAGACACATTTTCCAGAATCGCTGCCATTCGTCACCCATTGCAAGAATTACACAATCTTCATGATCAGCTTTGTCATCCCGGCGCTACAAGACTGTCACACTTTGTACGTCAAAGAAATTTACCGTTCACTCAGGAACAAGTTAAAACCGTAACTAACAGTTGTAAATCTTGCTTGTTCCATAAACCGAAATTCTTGAACTCCCAAGGTACGTTGATTAATGCTACAGCCCCTTTACAGAAACTAAATATTGATTTCAAAGGGCCCCTACCACCTTCAAAAAAGGGAAATCGTTTCCTTCTTACAATCATTGACGAATATTCACGCTTTCCGTTTGCATACCCTTGCCGAGACACTAAAAGCTCAACAATAAATCAGTGTTTCAATAATCTCTTTTCAATGTTTGGCATGCCCGAAATGGTTCACAACGACCGAGGTACAGACTTTCTTTCGGAAGAAACACAATCCTACTTACTCAGCAAATCAATCGCTACATCAAAAACTAGTCGTTATAACCCAAGATGCAATGGTCAAGTTGAAAGGCTAAACGGAACGTTATGGAAAGCCATTCAAGTCACGTTACATTCGCGAAACTTAAAGCAATCCGACTGGGAAGATGTTCTCCCTGATGCACTGCATTCGATCCGCTCCTTACTGTGTACAACAACAAACGAGACCCCTCATGAAAGAATGTTCAGATACTCACGTAAATCCACTTCAGGACGTTCAATCCCATCGTGGGTCAAGCCAGGGCCCGTTTACATCAGGACTCAGCCAAGGAGGAGTAAGAGCGATCCCATTGTCTCACCAGCAACACTAATCCACGCAAATCCAGAATACGCACATGTCCGTCTACAATCTGGGGTAGAGACTACTGTGAACCTCAGAGACATTGCTCAACATCCTGACACTGTAGACATTGATATTGTTCCAAATGTTGAAACTGATGATATGAACTTCCAAGGCCCTGCTAGCGAGTCTTCTCATGTGGATCAATTAAAACAATCAGTTATGTCTCGAGAACCCGTAATGGACGATATAAGTGTCACAGAAGAGACTCCATCTACTGAAACATCAAACCTACGCAGAAGTACGCGAGTTTCGAGGCCTCCCAAACGATTTGACGATTATGTCATGAAGTAACCTACTTAGTAGGTTACATATTGATTTTACATTCGATAGAAGTCATTTTGTTCTTTATTCTTAGGTATTATTCTTAGGTATTATCTTAGGTATTATTTTTAGGTAGTGCCTTTATTTTATTTACTAGGGGAAAGTGTTATATATTTGTTCTTATTATATCTTTTAGGCAAACAAAAACCTTATCCTAACTAATATAATAATTCTGCTATTCTTTAATTTTACAACACTGTCATTTTACTGGTAAATTTCGTGGAGCTGCACATCAGTCTTGTAATCTCCGTTACAAAGTGCCTAAATACATCCCGATCGTCTTTCACAATCTGAGCGGATATGATGCTCATCTGTTTATCAAAGAACTAGCCAAACAGTATGGAGATGAAGGGATTGCTGTCATCGCTGAAAACAAAGAAAAATATATCTCTTTCTCATTGGATGTTAAGGTTGGTGAATACACTGATAAAAATGGGGAGACTAGGGTTCAAAAGATACAGTTGAGATTCATCGATAGTGTGCGTTTCATGGCTAGTAGTCTGGATAACTTGGTAAACAATCTATCCGACGATCAGTGTAAAAACCTTCGAAAATTCTTCAAGGGTGATGAGCAATTCAAACTATTGAGAAGAAAAGGAGTTTATCCTTATGAATACATTGATTCTTTTGATAAGTTTAATGAAACTAAGCTCCCACTAAAAGATGCTTTTTACAGCAAGTTGAACATGAAAGGTATCTGTGATGCTAATTATACGCATGCACAGAATGTGTGGAAACATATGAAAAATAAAAATATGGGTGCGTATCATGATCTCTACCTCAAGACAGACGTTCTATTGCTTGCTGATGTTTTTGAGACTTTTAGGGAAACATGTATAACAAACTATAAACTGGATCCTGCACATTTTTACACTGCTCCGGGACTAGCTTGGCAAGCCTGTTTGAAAAAGACAGAGGTTGAGCTGGATTTGTTGTCAGATATGGATATGTTTCTGTTCTTAGAGCAAGGTATTAGAGGAGGTCTCTGTCAGGCTGTTCATAGACATGCTAAAGCTAATAACAAGTATATGGATGCTAAATATAAGAAGACTGAAGAAAGTAGCTATCTCCAATATCTTGATGCAAATAATCTATATGGATGGGCTATGATTCAGAAGCTACCGACAGGGAATTTCAAGTGGGTAGATGCTAATAAATTTACCGCTGAATTCATTTCAAAGTTGGCTGAGAAAGACGGTAAATATGGTTATCTTCTTGAAGTTGATGTGAACTATCCTCAGGAGCTTCATGATTCACATAACGATCTTCCGTTTATGCCTGAGCGAAAGAAGATCAATGGTGTAGAAAAGCTAACTCCATGTCTTTCAGACAAGAAGAACTATATTATTCATATCCGTGCACTTGATCAAGCGCTGAAGCATGGTCTTGTTCTTGAGAAGGTTCATAGAGTACTGAGATTTAGACAAAGTGCATGGTTGAAGCCGTACATCGATTTCAACACCAATTTGCGTACTAAATCAAAGAATGACTTTGAAAAGGACTTTTTCAAGCTCATGAACAATTCAGTCTTTGGTAAAACTATGGAGAATCAACGTAAACATAAAGACATACGCTTGGCTACCAAGAAAGAACAATATGAGAAGCTGGTGATGAAACCTAATTTCAAGGGTAGTATCTGTTTCAGTGAACATTTGATGGCTGCTGAAATGCAAAAGATCAAACTCATATTGAACAAGCCGATCTATCTGGGACCTACAGTTCTTGATTTGTCAAAGACGATTATGTACGAGTTTCACTATGATTACATGAAACCAAAATATGGTGACAATCTAAAGCTCTGCTATATGGATACAGACAGCTTTGTCTATCACATCAAAACCGACGACTTTTACAAAGATATCGCCGATGATGTAGCTTTGAGATTCGACACTTCAGCGTACGATGAGAAAGATAACAGACCTTTACCCATAGGTTTGAATAAGAAAGTCATTGGTCTAATGAAAGATGAGTTGGGTGGTAAGATAATGACAGAGTTTGTTGCTCTAAGAGCAAAGACCTATGCATATAAACAGATAGATGGAAAAGAAGACAAGAAGTGCAAGGGAGTCAAGAAGTGCGTAGTAAAGAAGACCATGGGGTTTGATGATTACAAGAGATGCTTGTTCGATGGTAAGAATGTTTACAGGGAACAGATGACCTTTCAATCGATTAAGCATGATGTTCACACTATAAAAACAAACAAACTCGCTCTCAATGCGGATGATGACAAAAGAATTATTGCAAAAGATGGTATTGCTACATATGCCAGAGGACATTATAGATATGTATAAGATAACAAAGAGGTAAGAGGTAAGAGGTAAGAGGTAAAAAAAAAACAAAAAAAAACAAACAAACAAACAAAAACAAAACAAACAAACAAACAAACAAACAAACAAACAAAATAAACGAATTATACATGATACCTAATTGTTTACAATTATGAGTAATTTGTGGTTATAATAATAGAAACTGCTTACGTGTTGTTATTTGTTATGTAATCAAAATAACACGTTTCATAACTCGTATCGCGTTATGAAAACAAAGGTCTTAGATGATAATATTAGCTATAGTAGGGAAATCCCCGAAATCATATGATTATGATGATATAATTTCTGCGCTAGCATCGGCACTTTCCTATCTCTGCACAAATGTTTGTGGCGTTAACTTGTTACATTTGTTTGGGTCTGTGAGGCTATGTCTTGTTGTTTCAGACGGGTTTGCGAAGCTTTGAACCGAGAAGTTTACCTGGTTAGAAACTGGTAGATACATATACTCCGGAAAGAACTACTGGGCCAGGATCTAATATTTTAAAACTAAATTGCGTACTTTAGGGGTTTTTCGCTTTCATTTAAAAGTCATCTGCAAAATTAAATTCCCGCAAACGTTTCTTCATCTGGCTATCCACTGTGAGTTCAACCACTGTACCCAGTTGACCATTGGTCAGTCTATCAGTAATTTCAATTTTGAAAGTTAACATAATTATATCAATTTTTGGAGGAAGTAAGGAAAATAAAAAACTTAAAAAGCTAGTGGATTTTACTTCAAAAAACAGCAATGAAGTAAAATATCTATGCAAAACAAACATACCGTGTTCAGCTGGGTTCACTGAGCTCTCGCTAAGTGTCAACTGTATGAAAGAACGAATTATAGTCTTGAGCTAACTCAGATTTGTTAGTGATAAGGCTAACTTCATAGTTGTTTAAGGTCTTTTGCCTCGGGTTTACAATTTCCAAAAATTAGGACGTGAAATATAGATACAACGTCTATCTTAAACAGGTTTCTTGAGTTGCGTTTAGAAACTGAACAAGAAATTCAGAGATCTGTAACACCAATTTCGTTAAAGTATTTTTGAAAAAGTAAACCTGGAAAAATGATTTAATTTTAGATGCAATCCAAGATGTCACAACACAACATAGCATCTATTTTAATTTCATTTCTAAGTTAATTGCGTCATGATCTGAATAGTAAACAAAATGCATAGAAATTTTAGTGGCAGTATGTTGAGCAAGATCTATGTGGATGTACACATGATCAATTAATGAGCCAGAAATATGAGTAGCAGTTTCATTTGTTAATACATAATTCTCATTTAAATAATCATGCAACATGGTGTTATTTGATTGCAGGGCATTAATGTTGAAATCTCCTAGAATTATAAGAACCAAGTCAACTTGGCTACTCAAATGTTGGATAAGATATAAAAAATTAGTGAGATTCAAGTTGCTTTTTCTATATAGAAGGATAATGTTCAGATGGTCAGAGAAAGGTTTGCACAATGTGTAAAGAGAAGCTCCTGGAATGAAAATACTGTTGATCAATGTGACACTATCATTATATGCTAATGCAATGTTTGAAAACTTGTCATTACTAGTGTTGTTATATTCCATTGATAAAGGAGTCAAAGTACTTGATATTTGTGAGGTGTCCATGCTGGATATCAATTGAGTTTCAGTAAAACAAAGTACATCAATTTCCATAAGCACATTATCATGCTTTATTTCGATCGCATGTTTTGAAATAGAACGAACATTAAGTAATGAAATTGAAAGGATGTCTTCAGTAGTACTTTCTGAATTTTTATAATCTTGAGATTTTTTCTCATAAAATCATATTCAGCAGTAGCTCTTGAATCAGTGGTAATATGTTTCTGATCTATGTCTCCTAAGATATACAATCCAGCTAAAGATGTTACACGACTTAAAGCAACATAAACTTGACCAGTATTAAATCGCTTTTGTCGGAGCATGTGAAGACTGAATACTATTTTGGGGAATGCTTTACCTTGAACTTTACGTACTGTACAAGCCCATGAAAGAATTAATGGAAATTGGAACCTTTTTATTATGGGATATTCTTCCTTATTTTTCTCTCCTTTTCAACTCTGTTGATTGGGACTAAGTTGTGAGCTCTTCTAAAAGGATCACCATTAGTGGCTTTTACCCCTATATCTTCATCATCCATTTTCAGATATATTGTAACTATGTTGCCTCTTTGGTCAAGCTGCAGATGATCAACTCTTCCTATTTGACCATTACACAGTTTATCTTCGACGTCAAGGTTTGATGTTAACATCACCTTTGCTTTTGTCTTTAATGAAAGTTTTTGAGCTAATCCACCAGTATCCATTTGGCTTCGCTGATAGACCTTTTCAAGAACACTTGCTGCAATATTCTCAGTAAACTTATTGATGGCTTCAATTTCGTACTCGAAACCTGGTAGTTCTTGTAATTTTCTCTGGTTATATTCATTAACTAAAGCATTCTCAGTCCAAATATGAATACTATTTCTTTATCTCTGTCTGTCAGTAATCCTAACCTGATATTGTTTAAAAGATCGATGAATGTTTGATCGCCTCGTTGTCTCATGACTTCAGTAAGTTCAGCAATTTTGAAATATCGTCAACAGTGAAAGATATTCAACATATGATCATTAAATTCTGCAAAAACAGGTTTTTGTTGAATTGGTGGTAATTGATAAAAGTCACCACAGGCAATTATTGATATTCCTGCAAATGGAAGATCTTCAGTGCAACCAAATATTTCACATAATCTTTGATGAATATACAGAAGTAGCTTGTTTGACACCATTGAAATTTCATCAATAATTATCACTTTAAGTTCACTATATTTTCGTCTAAGCAAACTTCGTTTTTTGTCACTTAGAAACACATTTACCATTCGTTCGATCTGGTAATATTCCTAACGCTGAATGGATAGTTGAACCATCAATATTGACAGCTGCAACTCCAGTTGGTGCTAACATCAGCATTCTCTCTTTGTTGTGTTCACCTGAGCCAGAAGACAGAGCTTTATGTAAGTACATCTTGATAGTTGTTAGTAGATGTGATTTTCCGCATCCAGCACCCCCAGTAATGAAAATTTGAAAAGGTTCTGGTTTTGTTATCTCCTTGCTTTGCAAAGATTTCATTGAAGTTCTCACCCATTTATTAATGTAGTTAAATATCTCCCTCTGTTTTTTGTTTAAAGAACGTATTTTTTCATTCATTTTATCATCAGAAATTGGAATGGGTGTACGAGCTGGCACTGCACAAATATTTTCTTCAGTAAAATCAACAACTCCTTCATCTTCGTTTCCATTTTGTTCTAGTTCATCTCTTACAGAATCGTTTTCTTGCTCTCCAGCTGCATCCAAGCCATTAGTATTGTTTGCATTGAAATGAACAAATGCATTGTCGACTATTTCACCGTAAGGTTCACAAATCTGTTTGTTAGTGTTGATGACGTCTAAAACCTCTGGATCTAATATTTTTTCTGTATATGTTCCGGTGTAACAGAAAATAAGTACTCCCCAGAAAAAAGTACTCCCGGAGTACTTATTTCCCAGGAAAAATATACTCCACAGTACTTTTTTCCTAGGAAATTGATACCCCCTCTGGGAAATTTGTACTCCCAGTAAATCTATTTAAGGGAGTACTTATTTCCTAGGAAAAAAGGTTCCCCTCCTGTAGATTCTGAAAAAAGAATACTCTACATTGCACTTTAATAACAAATTCGAATGTTTGGAACTCTATTAAGAAATATTCAAATGTTTTGAAAAATGTGACCTCGTGGAATATCTTCAGTTAGTGAAGTCATGATGGCGACCAAACACGTTGATTTGAAAGATGCCGAAGTGTATAAGCGAGATGGAACTTATCCAGTTGAAATAAATGGCAAGGGTCAAAAGCGAAATTTCAGGAAAACGTGTAAGAACTTTCAATTGTTGATGGCCATTTGACTTTCAAAAAATCAAGAAGAGTTATTTTTGAGAAGGATAGGAAAACTATGATCATACACGACACGCACGAGGGACTTAATGATAATCCAGAGTCTATTGCTTTAAGTGGCCACCGTGGACGTGATTCTACGCATAAGAAGATTTGTTGTGCGATAAAAAAGACACCCGCTTCCCGACTACTGTCCCACTTATGTCATCAAAAGAGCGCGTTCAATTGCGGAAAACCAAATGTGTATTAAGATACCATGTACCTAACAAAATAACGAAGCCAGAGGCCTATGCTCATCATATGTTGTTCATGTTTTACCCTTTCCGAAATGAAACTGAATTAAAGGCTACTGCATCTGGTGTCACAGGAAATAAGTACTTCCAGTACAAATTTCCTAGGAAATAGGTACTCCTAGGAGTTCTTATTTCCTAGGAAGTTTGTACCCCATTCAGGAAAAAAGTGTAAATTTTTGTAAATAAATGATGTATCTTTCAAAGAGATAAAAACACAATGTAAACTCCTAAGCTAAGCCAAACTAACAAAATAAATAATACGCTATATGACAACTGTATTTTAAAAAAATAGTAATTCTTTTTAACGACAGGACCTCAAAAGATGGATTATGAAGAAGAGAATCAAATTAAATTTTATACGAAAAGGACTAAAAGAAATTGAAACTCTTGCTCAAATCAAAAGTTATAAGTTTCTATAATACTCGTTTGTTTGAATCAATCCTCACAAAAACCGAACGATTAATTGGCGACCACTAAAAACTGACGTGAAAATTAGATTTGCTGCAAAACAGTTTCAGGAATCTAAAAAAATGTAAAAATATGCTTCCATAAACAGTAAATAAATAATAATGTAAAGTCTGTTCACGATAAGTGTGCACTATTTCTTATTTTGCCTCTAACTTTTTAAGGAATACTTTAATCATAATAAATTTGTTTTTTGAAAAATTTCTATACTAGAGCATGAAAATGAACAATATCGAAGAAAAAAATAAGTGATAACGTTGGTTTCAGTCCCTCAAAGCATGACGAAATAAGCAGTAGGCGTAATATAGAGCATAGCATTTTATAAACTTCTAAAGCAAAGAAGTACACAAATGTCAAGCAAAAAAATAAACAAATATCAAGTAAAAAAAGTAGTCAAGTAAAAACACCAAAACATTCGAATAATCGACGAATCAATTTGAAAGTTGTTTCTGTCCTTTAATTTTAAAGAACGACGTAATATCGATGTCGAATGTTTAGAGTAAAGAAATAAACAAATATCAAGTGATAAAAAATGGCCAAGTAAAAATTCTAATCAATCAATTTGATAGTTTTGGAAATGGTGTTAGTTTCTGTCCTTCAAAGCATGCATGATGAGCAAGCATTTTATCCACGTCAAATGTTGCATCAATTGGTGATTTTCCATCTAAAACCTCAGCTGCAAAAGCGATTGCAAAAAGTCCACAATTAAAACCATCAGGTTGTCTTTGAACTTCAAGAAAAGAGATAATCTCCCTTCCTGGGAAGTAGTTTTGTACAGCGGTAGAATCGCTTTCCTCGAAGAACGTGTTAGAGTGTGGTTTAAACTATCACATACTTGAACTCGTCCATTGGAAAAAAAGCTTGATAACCAATGATTACGACCATCGTGTAAGAATTGTACGTGTTCTTCATTGACTGCTTGAAACGGCTCGATTTCTCTCTTTGATGAATTGAGGACAGTTTAGAAGGTTGAGGATGTTCCTATCTCTTCGTAAATTAATTTTTGAGCAGCGTCCAACAAGTTATCATTCAGCCAATCATCCTTTGAAAGTAAAATGTTCTTATCTTCATGGCTAAAGATGTACAAGCGGTTATGTAGCCATTCATTTGATTTCAATTGAGGCTCGGAAATGGGCGCGTTTGATTTCTTCCTCCAGAAGATTCTGTCGATATAGAACCAACTGAATCTCTGCTTTTCGAGAATGAGATAAACGAAATCTCGAAATTTAGAACACGTGTTGAGTACGGATTTGCAGGATGTGATATCATTTATGATTACTAGCTTTAAAATCATCATGACTAATTCAATTGGCAGACAGTCGAAGTAATTTATTTTTTATCTTAATTTGAGCTGATCGGTTGGAACAGTTTGTGATTCGAGTTGATCGGTTGGAGGAATTTGCAATTCAATTTGATCGGTTGGAGCGGACGACGGGTTGCCTTCTTGGCTGGACTTGTCTTCATGAAATGGCTTTATGAGAGAAACATAGTATTTTGTTTTCAAAGTTACTCCCATTGAGTTTTTAAGTTCACACAAACCTTTTGTTGAAATTGATTCGAATGTGTACGGGCCAATCCATTTGTAGCTAAATCGTCCACCTTTTCGGTCTTGGCGTTTTAAATTTTGAAGAAGAACTTTTGAGCCGATGGGTATAGTACAGTCAATATGTGAAAAAAATAGGCAAAATTGTGCAAATTGACGTACAAGCAACAAACTTTGTATAAGTTTGTGTGAAACAAAACATTTTTAGGCTGAGACCCACCCCAAAACCACCTGTTGTGTGTATTTTACAGACCAGAAAGGCTCTCTGTAGGAAAAAATTTTTTCCTTCAAAGTGACAATGGTTGTATATCGTTGGAAAGGCCATTTAAAAATGCAACAAAGGTTAATAAAAAATGGACTAGGAATGAGATATTGCAATTTGAAAGTCTTCAAGATCAGGGGGTTATTTTAATTTGTTTTCTTACCAGAAGTTACAACATTGACATTGGTAATTCTATTTTAAAGATAAAAATGCTAAGAATATACACATGTTAATTTGTTTTTAATTTTTTGCAAATAAATTATATAGAGAAGGCATTTTTTCTTATATAATGTTTCAATTTATATATCCACGTACCCCCAGAATAATCTACTTCTGTAGAACAAATAGATGGAACGCTTAAAGAATGTTAATTTCAACGGAGATGATCTTTAACAAAGTCATTGTAATTTGTTTGATAGACACCTGGTTAAGTTTCTAGTTATCGAACACTGTATTTAGCAATAATTGCTAGTTGTAATAGATTTAGTTATCCATTACAGTATATAGATATAAAATATAGACTAGGATGCAATAAAAGTTTAACGAAGATGTCAAAGAAGAGGCGGCATTCAGAAATAGAAAGTCTTTCTAACCAAACACGTAATTTTAATTGGAATCTGTGCATCTTTTGTCAATCTGTTTCAAGTGCGAAGTTACTTTGTCCAGCTGCTATTCAACAAAAAAATGACGATGCTTTAGTGGTATACACAAAAATCACAGAAAACATAACACGTTTTCGAGAACTGGATTGTTTACCATGTTCATTATCACTTTCTAAAGAATTTTCAAATGGATTTATTCTACTGGAAAACTTTGCGAAATACCATAAATTATGTTTAAATAAGTTCAGTGACTTGAAACTTGAATGAGCTGAAGAACTTCTTTCGGTTGTTGAGTCATCAGAACCATCATGCTCCAAACAAAGAAAGACAGTGTGTATGTATGGGTAATTCTACAAATATGTGTAGAAAACCATGACAGTATAGACACGTCGGATGAGTATTTTGATAAGTTCAATTTACGCGACAAGTCGTTAAAGAAAAAGTTGGGTTATTACGCGTTTGAGCACGCGTTTGAGCTGTACGTTGACGCTGACATGAACAAAACGAAGCGTGCACACATCAACGTCGTTTTTGCAATGCAACCGAAAGAATATCTAGAGGAATTGTCCAACGAATCTTTTTCCTTCAAGAATAAAGGTAAGAAAACCAAGCATGACGAAAACGCAACTGGAGGAAACGAAGTGCGACGTATCGACAAAAAAGCGTATCTGTCGCGCATTGACAATTTACACGAGTTTAGGGATAGCAAAGGTGAAGTGATTAATATCGTCACTGTGGAACAAAATCTATTGCAGCTGCTGAAAAATTCGATGAAAAAGGTGACGGTGATGAAGAAAATTTTTTGTAACATGGGTGATAAAAACTATATATTTTCGAATAGCGGAGTATTATCACTGCCACACAATCATCGTTTGTTGCGTGAAGCGTATGTTTACTGTTCCGATGAAATGTACGAAAAGTATAAGACAATTAAATTTCGCTCGATGACGCAGCAGCAGGGTCAACAACGAAAACGAAAATTGGGTGAAGAAGAAGTGAAATTTCTACATTCGTACAATGATTACGATGAAGATGACGAAGATTACAAGTTACAAGCTGACGGTCCGACAAGGAAAAAATGCATCGTGTGTTATCAACCAGCAGCAATTGTTAACGAGCCAGACAACGACGAAGACGACAAAATGTTGTATCATTTTGACATGTTGGACAGGTGCGACGAACCGTACAAATTGATTCGTTTACATCGCAATAATTTCGTCTACGTATGCAAAGATTGTGTTTATAATGCGCTAAATATTGACACAATGACACTTGCTGACGTCAACTTTCGCAATAACGAAAAAGAAGATTTAAAATTGGAAAATACGCGTAACGCGTAACGACACTACCGTTAGATATCAATTTAGTCGCGTAAGTGGAACTTCTCTCAAAAAAATTCGAAAAAGAACCTTTGAAAACAGTTGAACAAAAGAAAATATTCGAACGAATAGAATTCGAATTGAAAAGAAAACTCCCTGTGCGTTTTTTCTCTCATTTGCAAAATAGCATCGGTGCAAGCAGCAAAACGAAAGCTGGTCACTGTCAGTCTTCTGAATAAGTACAAGGCATTAAAAGAAATTGAGAGTGGTCAAACATGTGTTGCTACAGCAAGGAAGTATGGTGTTGCTAAGAACACCATTTCTCACTGGGTGAAGAAGAAAAAAGAAATATTCGAAGCCGTCGAGCAAAATAACGTATCGAAAAGAAGAAAAAAGAGAAAGGGAGTGACACACGAGGATCTGGATACTGCTATGTATAAGTGGTTGAAAACGGCACGGCACAATAATATCCCTATCAATGGAAGCATTTTTAAAGAAAAAGCTCTAGAATTTGCAAAGTCGTTGGAAATAAAGGATTTCCACGCTTCTGATGGATGGTTGGGACGATGGAAAAAGCGCTTCAATGTTAGCTTCAAAACAGTTTCAGGTAACTAAATATATTTACAATGTCTTTGGAAGTTGTTGTTTTAAAATACTTAAAAAGTTATCCTCAGCCAAAAAATATAACTTGCAAGGCACTTTCATTCCTTTTCCATCTCCATGATTTACGGCTTTTCCAGTAATTTCCACTGAGCAAGTGTTTGAATCACAGGCCTGTAGAAAGTAAAAAATAATTTTTGCAAATCTTCCAGTTTTTCCTTTCGGTAAATGTCCGACCAACCATCTTTAATGACTGCAACAGCAAATTTGTCTTCTTTGTTTTTTGGCTCAACAACCGCTTTTAACATTTCACTCTTCACAGGTTTCCAACGATCTTTATATACATGAAACCCCATAACATGTGAGGTGAACTCAAAAGTTTTAAGTAAAATTATTTGAAGCTCATTTTGTGCGAGTATGTCCTGTGTTATAACTTTCATATCCATTTCAAGCCTCACTGTCAAACTGTCGCAATTAAGTCACAAAAAAAAAATGCTTATTAAAAAATTCCATTCGTGATGAATGGCAATGTTGCAATGCAATGGTCTCTTTTGGGAAGCATCCACTAGAACGTTTTTAAGGAAAAATGGTTCTGACGCTCAATGGATTCAGAACGGACCCCAACGGATGCTCTGCGGAGGAGGTTGAACGGACACACGAATTTCTAAATGAAACTCTGCTTTCGGGCATTACCTTTTGTGTGAAATATGACGGCACCTTGGTTCGAGACCAGACTTCCCACAATCCTATTGAACTATTCACTTGCTGATATCTATAATGCTGATGAGTTTGAGTTATTCTACCAAGTATTGCCAAGTAAGACAATGCACTTCAAACAAGAGAAATGTGTTGGTGGAAAATTCAGTAAACAGAGGATCACAGGTCACGGCTGTTACGTTACATTGCAAAGTGGAAATAGCAACTCTTCAAAATTCGAATTCAACAGAATTTTTTTTGTGTACATTGCAAAAACACAAATTTTCATGGTACCCTTTCTCAAAATGTATAAATGATATCACAATACGGTTTTTTTTATAAGAAAGATATACCTTTTTGTATTTATGATTTATATTTATAAATAAATAATTCATACCAAAAAGTGTTGTATTTATTTTTCAAATATACACAACTTCACCGAAAAATCCATCGAAAACGGGAATTTTTTAAAAAAGTACCACTGCCTCCCGTGCCTATAAACCAAACTAAATGTACTTCCCCCCCCCCCCCCTAAAACCAGTTTTTTTGAAAAGAGGGGGGTCCAAATTACCAAATAGCATGCGAACACGGGCTAGACAACGAACCTTCAGAATGAAAAATCTTGATTTTCGTTTTAAATTGACGAGAAAACTTATATAAAATTCTCAAATCAACCGTGTTCGCATTTCATGTTACGCTCCAATCTTTTAGCTTTCATATAAATCTAAAGTTTTCCATGTATATTGATTTCTGTTTGGGAAGTAGCCTTTCATATACCATACACTTTTATCCCCCCGTGAGAGATTTTCAAAATTGATCCTTTCATTTTGTATAATATTAAAGAAGCCAATCAACTGTCACTCAACCAATGATTTAAGCCAATCAGATTCCAGGAAAAATATGTTTCAATAATTTGAAATATCGTACGATCACGCAATTGAGAAAAAGGCTGCCGAGACGAAGGACATAAGTATATTTTTTTCTCAATATTATCTTGTATGTTATGGCTTCTGAATCTACTCTTTTAAGACCTGAATGGTTCGAGGATTCCCCTAACATTACAAGGTTGACATTTGCGAACATAACGAAGGAGCTTATTTAGAATTTATATATTCATTTGAGAAATAAGTCTTTTGGAGATGAAAGAGATAAAGAAAATAAAATTATTGATATTCTCCGAAAAATTGTACCTAGTAAAATGATTGAGGAGAGTCCTGCCACCCTTACAGATGATGCTCTTAGAAGTAGGATTAAAAGGTTAATATTATCGCTCAAAAAAAAAAATCCCAATCCTTCATCTGAAAAAGGCAAGAGATTCTTGCGCGAATTATTTTTTGAGCATCCAAAACAGTGTGATGAGCTCAATGAATTAAGAAGTGAAAACATTCTGCTAAAAAACAAGAACACTGAAATGAATCAGAAAATTCACGAGTTAGATAATTTACTCAAAAGTAAGTGTGAAAATATAACTTCACTGGAATGTGAGATATCAAGGCTCAAGTCTGAATTTTCTTCTCTTAAAAATGAGTTGAATGATAGTAAACATAAAGATGAAGAGCTTGAGAAACAATTGGTCAAAGAAAAGAGTAGCAATTGTGAGCTTGTTGAGGATCATTTAAAGGAAATACAGAACTTAGATACTCATCACAGATCCAAATATAGCATCATGAGCAAAAAATATGCTGGAATGACCAGTGCATTGAAAAAGAAAACCAAATTGACTGTGGCTAATAAAAGTTCCCAAAAAACAAGACAGTAGGTACAATGACCAACATAGATGGAGTATCTCATGATATCGTGCTGGTTAAAAATTCAAATAACGAAGTATTGACAGGATCTGTGTATAGTTCTAATTTGAAACGTCCTGCTCCTGTTACATTATTTAAAGTTAATAGCAGGATTTCACATAGTAAAATAACAAAAAAACAAGTGAAAAATCATGCAGTTACTGCTCATCATTTTCTTAACCAAATTTCTGGTTCGGATGATAATGATGAGAAGAAAATTTTACTGGCACAGATGATCCGATCCAATAAGGAATTATTTTTTAGTGCTGCAGAAGAAGCTAATATTCAAATTCAGAGGAAAATGTCAGTTTCTCAAGCTGTTCAAATGATGTCGCTGTTAAGGCTATCATTTTCAAAGATGAGGGAACTTAGGTCTGTTTTAGGCAATACTTATATTGGAAACTTTTTGCCATCTGAGTCTAAAATACGCAGTGAGCAAACTGTACTTACCTCTCACATCACTGAAGATAAAGTTGAGTTTGGCAAAATGAATTTTAAAATAAAAGCAACTGAGGAAACTGTCAAAGAGAGGGCTTATATACGCGTTAAGAAATTGATTCCTTTCATAGAGGATATTTATAATAACATTCCTCATTTCGAACAGATGTGGAATTTAATAATGAAATTTGGCTTTTATTTTCTTGTGATAAAGGGGGGAATAGTATGAAATTTCATGTTGAAATTATCAATGACACAAGATCAGGATCTAGAGATGTTGTGCATCCCTTTTGTATATTTGAAGCCACTGATTCTCTTGAAAATCTGTGGAAAGTATTTGATTATTACCATCAGGAAATAAGGAGCCTGCAAGATCAAGATTTTTTGCTGTGTGGGAAAAAAGTTAAGGTGTTTTTAGGTGGTGATTACGACTTCACCAGCAAGTGCCTTGGTCACCAAGGACAAGCTGCAACCTTTCCTTCCTTGACTGATCTTGTCACTCTGGAGCACCTCAGAACACATACTGGGAAACCACATGGATCGAGAATTTGTGGTATAGTCGCCAGAGATTTGGAGGACTATCAACAAAATTATGCAGAAAATTTAGCTGATGTCAGAAGCAAAAATAATCTACGTAAGAATGCCAAAGAGCATAATTCAATAATTGATGCCATGCTTTTTCCAATTAATGCCCTATGCAATGTAGTTCCGTCAATATTACATATTCACTTATTGTACTGGAACTTTACGAAGCATTGGAGGCAGTATGTCGAAGCATTGACAGTTTAAGTGCAAGTGACAATTCCATGCCAGATGAATGCTTGGAAGATAAAATAGCTCATGCTTGTGCAGAAATACAAAAAACTCAAGCCAAAATGTAAGCAAGGCTTGAAGCTCTTCAGAATGACCCTTCACGTGAACAACTTGATATTTTAGTGAAGCCATGTACTAAGTCAAATAGAGGCAAACACGTCCTGCGAGACTCATGTGGGTCTCCAAATTGTCTCGTCTCAAAACATGATGTAAATCGGGCTTGGGTTCAATGTTCAGACCATGCAGGTAGTAACAGCAGTTGGTGCCATCAGATCTGTGAAGGGCTATCAGAAAATGAAGGCATTTCTCTTGAGGAGACAGATGATGGATATTCATGTTTGCAATGCCAAGGCATAAAATGTTTGAAAGGTACAGGAGAATATCTAAACAAGAAGAAAATTGAGCTCCAGTCAAAATTAGATTTATACAAGAAAGAAGAAACAGTTTTGATAAGCCAGTTTTGCACTCTGCAGTCAAAACAGGTGAATCAAATGGGACCAAAACAAAGGGAACTGTCAGATATTTTAACAGAATTAAAAGTGGAAAGGCAAGCATACCATGGAAATGTTTTTGTTGGTAATCACTGTAGGATACTGCTACACAACTATGAAAAATTGTGCAGCGTTTTACAAGACAAACCAGATGAGCACAAAAGATTTTTGACTATATTTGAGTTATTTGCTAGTCCTCGAGACTTACTGTTTGCTAAGCGATTTTTAAATGACCAAGAGATTGATTTTGTTACCAAGCAATGTGAAAAGTTTTGTTTGGAATACCCTATGCTGTTCCAGAAGTCAATCAAGCCCAAAATGCATTTTTATTCAACTGATGTGCCAGCATTTCTGATAAAACACAAAACTATTGGGTTTTTATCAGAAGAAGAAGGCGAAAGCCTACATGCTGCCTTCAAGATGGAAAACAGGCAAGAGGCAAGAAGATCAGAGAATACATTTGAGTTTGAAAAGACATGCACTTCATAGAGAAGCAAATAAATCCCTCCTTGCTAAGAGAAAGAGACTTTGTGAGTGCTCCTCAAAAGGACTAAATACAGAACGGATCTTCCTGAAAAAAAATGAACATTTATGCCAAAATTGCACAAATAGCTTATAATTTCTGTAGTATTAGAATCCTACTTCTAAAAAAGTAAATTAAACAGCAATTAACCTCAGTGTGACAGAAGAGCTGAAAGAGTTATAGTTTAGAAGCTTCACTTAATATTAGCAACCCACACTTCAGAACACGTAATTTGCATTGACAAAATGAATTATCTCCGAATGATTCATAAGATGTAAATGCTATGTTTTGCTTACGAAACATTAATAGATTTATATCAGGATTATTGAATTATAATTCATTCATGAAAGTATGGCAATTAATGAGTATGAGTAGATGTTAAGGGAATGTTTTCAATTTGAGGTTAAAAGGTCATGCTTCTAGTTTTAGGAAGCTTCGAATCAAAACATGTATAATTTGCATTTAACCAAATGAGTTATCACAGAATAATTCATAAGATGTAAATGCTATGTTTTGCTAACGAAACAGTAATAGATTTATGGGAAGCTTCGATTCAAAACATGTATAATTTGCATTGACCAAATGAGTTATCACAGAATAGTTCATAAGATGTAAATGTAGCCATAGTTTTGTTTACATGTAGTTAATGAGTTGAATTATAGTTCATAGAATATAAATTATATGTTTCGTCTAGAGATAGTATACAATAGTAAAATATATAGAAAATGGCTGAAAATTACGATAACGAGCAACAAATTTTTATGTTGCAAGATAGTTTGCAAGAGGTAAGTTGAATATTGTATTGCTTTCATGTGGTGGGTATATACACTGCCTTATACATAGCAGTTTTTATATTCATTATAGATGCGAGATGAACTCAACAAACTGTATGAGGAAAGGAGGGTGGCGGAGGCGGAGGAGGCAGAAAAAAAAAGAAAAAAGAAGAAAAAAAAAAACAAAACTTTTGCCTCCTACAGGAGGTTTTGCCTGGAAAACAGGCATGTGACAAATCAACACCTATGCAGGTGCAATTTTCAAAAGTGGAAGGCAACTGGTTTGCCTTACACTAAAGATGATTGTACCTGTGTGGGTGAGGGTTCGACCCATGCAGGTTGGTCAAGCGAAACCTCTTATAGGGGGCATAGGGGTAATCGGGGAGGGTATCGAGGTGGTAATTGGGGAGGATATCGGGGTAATCGGGGAGGGTATCAGGGTGGGTATCGGGGTGATAATTGGGGTAAATGGGGAGGGCAAGGGAGAAGGGATTTTTTAAAATAATTTGTATATTATATCTTATTATACTAATTCGCATTTGTGCATACCACTTTTATTTTAGAGAGTGACATATTTGGTTTTTTTTCACGGTTAAATCCTTCTTATTTTTTCCCTTTTTGTCGTAAAACCACGTAGAGGCGAGAACACTTTTTTTGATTTTCCGCGATTAGTATATGCTCCTCCGTTTTGTTATTTTTGGTTTGCGCAGTGGAAATCAGCCGAAAAACGTCTTTGGAGGAGTGCGAGCAATGCAATCTTATTCGTTCAAAATTTGTCAACGATCATTTCGTGAGCAAGAAACTTCGCGAAGAAGACGTGTTTCTTTTTGTATACGAATATTTTAATTTAAATTTGATTGTTTTAGGCAGCAAATCGACGAAAGAACTGACGAAGGAACACAGGTATTGTTATTATTATAAAACGTTTTATTATCGTGTTTATTGCTAAACTTTTACTCTTATTAATAAAAGAACACGGGTTAGTTGTTTGTTTACAATGAAAAATCATATTTAGATGTACAGAAGAAGTGCAGTGAAGTTTTTAAAAATTAGCTGCAGAAAGATCGAACGAACAAAAGGTATTATTATAAAACTGTTATTTTTGATTAATAGAAGAACAAGTTAGTATTTAAATGTATTTAAATGTTTGTTTACGTTTTAGTTATCAATTTATTGTTAAACTTTTATTGTTATTGTATTTTAGATTTTATTTTAGATTAATAAAAGAACAGGTATAACCACATGCTTAGGTGAGTTTTTAAACAGATGTTGTTTTTTATATATAGGTTATTTCAGAGGAAAACGAAACGAAGAACGAGATGAAGAAAGTCTATTTTTATTTTACGAGCTGTTTACGTATTTCTTTTTATAGTTATCAAATAGTTATGGGAGTGCAGCAGTAGAGTAGTGTAGATGAAGTTGAAGTTGTTTAAAAATGGCTGCAGAAAGGATGCTGTTTATTTACATTGGTGAAGAAAATGGTTTTACTTCTTTTCGGAGAGAAATTGTTTGGAAAAGATATAAAGTAATATACGTAAGTACATGAGTCAAACGGATTTAGTAAATACAGCGTTAAAAGAGAGTAAAAACAGAGTTAAAACGATCAAATCATTAAGATGCATGTCCCTCGAGCAGTTAATGATTTGTTTTGGTAACGAAGTTGCTGTTCCTTATTTTATTTAATTCAAAATGGCTCCACAGTTATGAAGTTACGAAGAAAGCATTTTTATGACTTTCACTGTATAAAAATGGTAGTGGAATTGCAGTAGAAAGCAAGGAGAAAGTGTATGTTTACAATAGGAAAGTATGCTGGAAAGTAAATCGAGTGTTATTTATTCGTTTACAGGTATGAAATATATAGAAAGTAAAGAGTTTAGAAGTTGATAATGGCTACTACAGATCATGATCAATATTGTTTACTAACATGATTATGATGATGTGAATTGGTATTGAGAGGTAAAGTTAAAATAGTATCTATTTAGTTAAACACAATTAGTATTAGTGGATACATAAAGGATAAGAGGGATGTTTACTGTTGTGTTTTGAATTTTCCAGCAGAGAGGAGCTTTGAACTGGAAATAAAAAATGGCTCCACGAATGTTTTCATATGTTAAAAATTTTTCAGCTATACTAATTCTGTCATTACGTTTGTGTTTTTAATTATTATTTTTAAGGTTAATACATTTTCAAAGTTTCTTTTACTTTGTTTTGTTTTTCTTTAGATTTCGTCATAGCATGATTAGGTTTTTTGTATATGTTTTTTTAATGTTTTGATCTGTTAAAATAGAAATGAAGCACATGATGGGTTATAATGTCGAGAGGGTTACTTAAGATTTACTTACTTAATGACTGTGCAATGAAACTATCTTACAAAAAATAAGTGTTGTTGGCTGTATTTTTCTTAAGTTTATATTTTATCGCGTTTATGCATATTTTGTGTTATGGTAATCGTTTACGTACTATGCCTAGGTATATAACTTTGAATTTATGATTTTATTTGTGACTTTTTATCTTTTGTGTAAATTTTTCTTCTTAGTTATTGTTTTTAGGATAAATACGTACTTGAATTTCCTTTCTTTTTTTTTGTTTCTTTTTTTTTTTTTCGGTATTACAATTGAAACATTATTCTTTTAGGCAATAATAAAAAAAGCATGAAGAAATGAAACTCATGGTTTTAATCATGATGTTGGTGGTTTTGGGAAGAACTAACTATATCATTTCAAAAATTCATTAATGGTTGCAGTCCAGAAGTAACTTTTGAACAAAAGAAAAAGTTGGAAGGTATCATTTTTGTAATGTTATTCAATGTTTGGCTTTGTATGTCTTAGTAAACGGTTCTGTGTTATATATTGCATATATTTACATTAAAGTTACTTCTCTTCTGCGTATGAATATATATTCTGAGCCATGTTGCTATTTGTTTCTGTTTTAAATTTTCTGAATGTAAGAAATGAATTAAAAAATTAATGCCTGAAAAGAAACTTTTGCAAGAGTTAAATTCTGCGACACAACGCATACTGAACATGGGTGGCGAGCGACGCCTCCTGGGATGTTTTTGAGTTGCGATTCTATGATTTATTTTTTCGTCACAGGGTACGTACACGGGAATGGTGGATTTGACCTAATGTTTTCGAAGTTAAGTTCGGTAAAAAGTTTTTACCCGGGATACTAGTATATATATATTTTTAAATTACATTCCTTATCTACCTATTGTTTTATTAATCTCAAAAAAGCCCCTCCAAATAGACCTTTATATCTTAGCGTACCTGATTTACCTTTTTTGGGGCCAAATTGGACCAATTTACCCATATTCCGAGTGCAATTATTATTAAAGTTACAACAAATTTATTCAATTTTTTTATACAATTATATATGCAGTTCTCTAAACTGAAAAAAATCAACAGAAAAAGACTTAAATAAGGTAACATACCTGAAATGACCCCTTTTCGGCCCAAATTGGACCAATGTACTCATATTCTAATTGCAATTATTAAGAAAATTAGAATAAATTTATTTTATTATTATAATAGATGTCCCTACAGTTCTCTTAGGTGAAAAAATCAACAGAAAATAGACTTAAACAGGGTAACGTACCTGAATGACCCCTTTTTGGCCCAAATTGGACCAATTTTCGATATTCCAATTGCAATTATTAAGAAAATGAAAACAAATTTATTTCATTATAATATAGATGTCCCTACAACTCTCTTAGCTGAAAAAAATCAACAGAAAATAGACTTAAACAGGGTAACGTACTTGATTGACCCTTTTTCGGGCCAAATTGGACCAACTTACCCGAATTTGAATTCAATGAATTACTAGGATATAGAATGAATGGTTCTCCTTAGCATCTAGGTATCATTTACTATTGAGCTAACTCAAAATAAGTCCCCAAAATAGACTTTTACAGGGTAACGTACTTGATCGACCCTTTTTCGGACCAAAAATCCCCCAAAATAGGACATAAGCCCAAAAATGATATCGAGATTTAATAAAAACTAGTAACCCGTGTAAAAAATTTTTACGAATTTTAATTCTGAAAATGACGTCTCAAAAATGGTGTCGAAAAATTAATTTACAAAATGACAAACAGTAAGTGAATGTTGCAATCAACGCGGACCATAAAAATACCAGTTATTTTCTTAGAGGTTTTAGAGATGTTTTACAAAGAACTTCGAGTCGAATTTAGGAGGCAATGCGATGGTTCCCCTGATTTTAAAGACCCACTTAAACAGACAAAACCTAGATAAAACATTTTTCCAAGTTTGCAATCAACACTGGAGCGCAGAACAAAAAAAACGTTTTACTTGGAAGATTAAAAAATACTAGCCGCCAAGGCGGCGTCGCTCGCCGCCCATGTTCAGCCTGCGTTGACTTCACGAAAAATAAAATTAAGGAATTGGCAACCGAAAGTGTTCCCATGTTGTAGAGCTCGAAAAACTGATAAAAAAAATGTATGGGATCGTTCCGCTACGATCAACCATTACAGAGATATCATCGTTCAAAGATTTCGATGACGTCACAGACCCGTCCCCCAAAAAAATTAGACCCAAATTTTTCGTCACCCCATCGCCTGTATCGCGGACCCCAAAAAACGTCAGTTATCCCTATTGGTTATCGAGATAATTTTCCCTAAACGTCGCATTCAATTAGGGTCTCAATGCAATGGTTTCACACTGACGTCGCGCATAAGAAGAGAAATAATTTATGTGTGATCTTACATTACTGACTATCTTTCGCAGTTCACATCTACCATTTTGCGTGACTTACAAACAAACAAACAAACAGAGAATTGGCTATTAATATATAGACGCGCTGTGCATCCGTTATTTGCACTCTCTAAAATAAATTGCATCTTGTGTAAAATATTCTACGTGTTTTGATTTTAAAACAATAACGTCTCAGAAAATGGCGACAAAAATTTTAATCACGGAACGATGTTGAGAAAGTACATACAACTGATCTGAAAAATACAGTAACCGTTACCGAGATGTCTGGGATCAAACATCACAGCCCTGTTCACCAATGTTGGGCGGACCATCAAAATGTAGTTCTCGAGATATCTTCCGAAAAGCGCTTTGTACGATTTGATGCAATGTAATGGTTCCCCGTGATTAAAAAATGTAACGTCAATATGGAAAAAACTCCTCACCCTTTTAATTAAAAACTCTGTAGGTATTCCAGATAAAGCATTTTACCTGTTCATTATGAACACTGTACATCATAAACATCTTTTTACTCGGAAGATCTGAAACACATAAAAAATACTCATATTAAATCCTTCCACGATACGATCTAGAAATAAATTGTGCACACATGAAAACAACAGAAAGATTAAAATGGCAGTAACTGTTCATGGAACCCATGATCCAAGGTAAACAGAAGCTATTTTGCTATTTTGAAAAGCCAAAACCGTAAGTCGTAAACGTGTCTGCCTATTGCGGAGTTTGGCTTTACTCTCAACAAAGGAGAATTCCGCGATGCAATTAACCTGAGATACGCTAGAGAATTAAAAGGACTGCCATCCAAATGCCCCTGTGGACAGAAATATGATGTAACACACGCATTGAATTGTAAAAAAGGAGGCTTTGTAACAATAAGGCACAACAACATCCATGATTTTGAAGCCGGTCTCCTTTCAAAAATCGCTAACGACGTGGAAATCGAGCCACCACTACAACCAGTCAACGGTGAAATTATTAATGGTTTGGTAGGTGAAGCAGCACGACCTGATATAAAAGCTAGGGGTGTGTGGCGAGATGGACAGAATGCATTCTTTGACGTTCGAGTTACGAACTCACACTCAGCCTCGCAGTGTCAACAAGCTACCTCTAAAGTATTGAGGAAACATGAACTCGAAAAGAAAAGGCAGTACAACCACCGCATTATGAACATAGAGCACGGCACATTTACTCCATTGGTTTTTTCTGTTTCCGGAGTAATGGGCAAGGAGTGCTCTATGTTTCATAATCATGTGGCGGAAAAGCTTGCAAATAAGACTGGCGAAAGGTTTGAAAAGATAACTTCCACCTTAAGGTGCAAATTGTCCTTTCTTATTCTCAAGTCAGCCTTGATGTGCATACGTGGCAGTCCAAGTCACTGCTTGAAAAATATTGATGAGTTTGAGGTTGTTTCAAGTGTGTCAGGCTTAGAGTAAGAAATAGGAATGTATCTAGGTAGGCCCCTGAAAGAGGTCGTGTTTCTTTCTCTGTTAATGGTTTTAGGAAAGAGTGTTTTTATTTATCTGTTTTTATCAAATTGTAAATTTATAAATGATTTTATTATTAATTGTAACCTTTTACTGATTAATATATGTTGAACGATATAAACGTGTCGAAAAAATTAATACCTTCGAGTGATTTTCTTTTTACAAAGCTAAGGTTGGATATCAATATAGAATACTGTTCTTCACTAATCCAGAACGTCATGATTTAAAATTCATTTCTTCAAATTTCATTGTTTTTATTGGTCTTCCCTAAAGGAGAAGTAATGATGTAGAAACCCTATTTATATTATAAGAAGAAAAAAACAAACAAAAAAGTTCAAGAGAGCGTACTTACCCTAAAAACTTTAATAAATCTTCGTGTAATACTTTCGTTACTAACTTTGTTGTCTTGAGATTTTTTACTCTCGTATGTTTCATTACCCCCTTTTCAAAATAGCAAATGAAAACTTGCTGGAAAACGAAGGTCAACGCTATCGATTCTTGATCTTGCGAACAATCAAAACATTTGAACGATCAAATGCGCTGTGAGGGTTTCCGCTTATACTAATCATGAATGTGTCTTGCGTGGTCTAACTGCCGCTATATGACCACGATTAAGAAGATTTTGACCGTGAAAAACGACCCGAAACATTCACTCTCTAAACTAAAAACTGGATGCACAGCGTGTATTAGGATATAGATGTCATAGAGCAATGAAATGTTTCATCACACCAACAAAACTGTTACTAATTTAAACTTTTCAGTGTTGAAATCTGTTGATTTCTTTTTTGAGAGGGGCAAATTTCCCAAAATCCCCTAATTTTCTGACCCTAATCTTATAGAAATTTTTTATTTATAAGAAAAATTAATCACCTATCAAAAGCTCTTTACAGAACTCAAATACCTTTTTGCTAACTTGAGATATTTGAAAAATGGTAAGGCAAGGTGAAAAATCTCAAATTTCCCGATCGCATTTCCGAACGTAACAGCCGTGAGGTATGGCAGCCGGTAATGCCTTCGGGCAGAAGTTACCTATGTTTATCATTGGTAAAACAAAAAAACCAAGATGCTTTAAAAATTTGAAGCAGCTTCCTTGTCACTACAGAGGCCAAAAAAAAGTTGGATGGACAGCAAATTGTTTGAAGATTGGGTGCGTGAACAGGATAGAAAGTTTGAGAGCCAAAACCACAAAATCTTGCTGATTGTTGACAACTGCTCTGCCCACCCTGAGATGGTGGTTTACAAGCGATTGAATTGTGTTTTCTCCCGCCAAATAGCACATCTATAACACAACCGATGGATCAGGGAGTGATTCGTTCATTGAAAGCCAAGTACCGCTCCCGAATGACCCAGCAAATCATCAGAGCCATTGATGAAAACAAACCGATTCCAAAATTGAATGTTTTAGATGCTATGAAACTGCTTACCATGTAATGGGAGGACGTAAGTGAAGCCACAGTAAAAAAGTGTTTTGCTAAATCTCGGATTTCAGCCGAAGACCAACTCAGTGCACAAAATGAATTGGATGATCCGTTCATTGAATTAAGGAAAAATATGAATAAGTTAAAGTCCCTTGGTGTCGTTGATATCCCTGATCAGCTTACCCCTGAGGAGTATGAGGATTTTGACGATGCTGTTGCCGCAACAGAGCCTGTTTTGTCCGACGAGTCCATTGTTGCCACGATCCGCAACGATGACGAAACCATCGCAGATGATGACCAGGACGGAGAAGAAGAAGAATACGAAACGGATCTTGCAGACGAAATTCAAAAGGCTATTGAAACGATAATGGACTTTAGTCTATTCATTGATTCAAATGAAGTTAAAATATGTACCATGAAAATCTTGGCTATCGTGGAAAAGGAACTCTCGAAAAGCCTCACACAAGCCACAATAACCGATTATTTTTCTACGTGAAGTTGTTGAGATAGAAAAAGTATTGTATTTTTTCTCATCATTTGTGTTATATCAAACCTTGTCTAACAGGTATCCCATGTGACAGCAAAACCGAACGGTTTGTCATCAACAAAAAGAATGATGCGTGGAAAAAATGCAAGCTGTTAGGATCTCTCCTCGACACTGAAGAAGAAATCAAGAGAAGAAAGTCACTAGCAATCAATGCTGCTAATAACCCAGAACATTTCTTCAGAAACAAAAGTCTAACTACGTCAACGAAAACGAAAGTAATTGACACCTATGTAGAACCGATTTTTTAATATTGACCCCCAATAAACCTTTCCCGAATTTCTGTTCAAACACCGTGTTAATGCCTTGTTATCAAGTTTCGCCTCGTTACTATGTTTTCTATTGTTTTACTAATTACATATATCTATTACTTAGTAATATTCACTTATTATTTCCATTCCGCAGTAGAATAATTAAAGGTACTTAAAATCTTTAAAACGAGGCCATACTTAGTGGCTAAGCCAAAGTGGAAAGCCAAGTGGAACATTCGCTAAGTGGAACCGATTTTTTCGGTCACATGGGGGTTCCACTTATCGAGCGTCAACTGTATTTGCGATAAACATCAAGAAATATGCGTATGTAAACAACACTTAAAATAGACAAATCTGCACGACGTAAATGGCAAACACTTTACCAAATTTCTAACATACGGCGACTTGTTAGAATTGAGTAAACGAATTTATTTATGTTGTGGCTTGTGGAAACAACTTGCTATAGCCTACCAACTACCACTAACCACGTGCGAAATTGTCAACCACTCGGAAAAAGGAGTAAAGAAAGTCACCAATTTGTTTACAATCATGCAAACAAAATATCCATTTGCTAGTATAGAAGAACTGGTCGACAAACTGCAACGTTACATAATAACGAAAGAATTGAAATACATTTTGGAGTTTGTAAAACAAATGTGTTTTAAAGAACCAGCAATAATAAGCGTCAACAAACACGAAAAATAATGGGAGATTGGAAAAAAATGAATGACGATGATGACCACTGGTATCACGAGTTTATGTCATAAATTTTTCAAAACATTGTTAATGATTAGTGTGTATGATGTGATTGATTTTAATGTATTTATTTGTAACACGAGTCACGATATTTTAAAACCAAAAATCTTACAATATTGTTGCGATAGTTATGCTTTAACAAGAATTACTAATAGTAACAAATTATACTTATGTAAAGTGTGTCAATGGAACGACAACGTCAACCAATACATTACGATCAGTCAAGATATTTTAAAACAAATAAAATGGTTCAGGTTGAACAAATACCTCGACTATAAAGTAACGACTTGGTGAAAACAGTACACATACACATTCAGTATTTAATGAAACCTCATAACAACAAAAATGAATCAGCATCAGCGGAAAAAAAAGACAACTCCACAAACAGTTCTGCAAGTACAAAAGAACGTATCAACCCAAAAAAAAGAAAATTCAACAACAACAGTCGCAACTAGTCAATGACGAAAATTATGAGCAGGTTCTCGAGTTTGTTACGCGATTTGAAGAAATAGTCAACCATATCTACGACCAACGTTGGTGGCAGATCGTGATGGATATGTACGGTGTCGTAAATGTAATGGTCATGCTGTTTTTTTCTGTGTAAATAATGTCAAGAATTTTTAAATAGTGATAATGAATGTAACAATTGTGACCAATTCATAAATAAATAATTCTTATTATTATTATATTGTCTCACTTTTTTTCTCTGTTTATACAATGATAATATGGGAAATAATGTGAATAAAATTGATAATGTTGTTGTTGAGGAAGAATCGAAAAAAGAAAACTATGAAGATAATGATGATGTGAATATTTTTGAAAATGAAATAATGAAAAATAATGTGAATAAATTTGTTGTTGTTGATGATGATGATGAAAAAGAAAAAGAGTTGAAACGTCAACGATACGAATGCAGTTTCTATGTTAACGAACAGGGTAAAAAAGTGTGTCACGTTTGCAATGAAGCGTTATCAGATGATTGCTTAGAAGAAGAAATACCGTGTGCAGCGTGTTACTGTTCTTATTGCAACAGTAAATTTGTTTATCATTACAGAGGAGGAGGTTACTGTGCAAACACTATAAAAAACCAAATACGTTTTAAACTACTTTTTTCGCCGATGAATAAATATAATAACATAGCATATGTCAATCATTTACTAGACGAAATACAATTATATGGAGTTTAAAAAACAAACAATGAGTCAACATCATGTGTGGTTGAAAAGAAAATTATAACATAATATCCCCTCGTTCTTGCAAATTTTGGCTCCAATTCTCAATTCTGATCTAACTCTTCTACAGTTTTAATGGTATTTTGTTATACCTCGTCAATTCAAATTCAGTAAATTCAGCTATTAATTTTGTCTTCAGTGTGTGTGATACTTATCATCGCAATCCCCATTTGCCTAATAACATTTCCAGTTATCTTTTATTTTTAAGTTTTAAGCTCTAGTCTTTTTATCTCAATTATAAATATACTACATACTATTTTTAATTATATATATACTATATACTACTTATTTTACTGTTGTAGATTATTTATATTGTTTATCTTGCGTCAATTCCTGCTAATTTCGTTGTCTCTAAAGTCTCAACTTGACTCTCTTTTTCTTAAATTTCAATTTTTCTACATTGAAGTTCTCATGTTCTCAAATTCGGTGCAATATTCTTGAGACGAGTTTTACTTTTACGTTATTTTTAACTGCGTAGGTCCACATCAGTGTTTGTCACTGCGACTTATATATTGTATTGTATATTTTGTATATAATATGTATATTTCAAGACCTGCATTACTAACTAAACTAACTAAACTAACTAAACTAACTAAACTAACTAAACTAACTAAACTAACTAAACTAACTAAACTAACTAAACTAACTAAACTAACTAACTAACTAAACTAACTAACTAAATAAATAAATAATAATACTGCAATTTTTGGTAAGGAACAAATTTGGTGTGGACAGTGTAAACAAATTTCGTATCAATATCAAAATAACAATTATTACTGCGTGGGATGTTACATGTTACATTACTCAGGCTAGAGAAAAATAGTGTCGAGCATGCGCACTGTAGTCTGCAAGTGATTGGTCTACGAAGAGACTGGGGACGAGTGAGTGTAGCCGAGGGCAAACCAGATTGGACCGTTTGACGATGTTTATTTACACAGTAAGGAATGGTTTTAATTTAGTTTTGAAAGATTAATTGCTTTTTAGCTTTGAGTGGATGTCTCAGTTATTCTGTCGTTTAGTATTTGTATATGCTGCTGGATGAAAAGGCAGACGAGAGAAATTTGTTTTGGTAACGCACGCTTTTATTACATTAAAAATGGTCCTACACCTTACCTTACCTTGTGACACCTTGTGAAGGCTTTCATGGTAAACCACTCATTCAACTCGGAAAGTCCAATGCTTGATCATTTCTTCAATGCTGTTACTGTCTGCTCTCTTAAATGGTAAATAACCTGGGAGCAGTGGTTCGTCCGAAACATTTCGAAGGAAACAATCTAGTTCTTTTTTGAAGTATGCTTTTGTACAGCCACTAAGATTTCGTATGTGCTTTGGAAGGACATTGAAAAGCTTTGGACCCTCCTCTGATAAAGTTAAAATAGTATAAATGTATTTAATTATAACACAGTTGGTATGCTGGATAAATAAGAATAGGGTTGCTTAACTGTTGTGAATTTTAACTCAGATTAAAAATGTGGTTGTTTTCAATTTTTTATAAACTCTTTAGATATATAAATTCTGTCATTACGTTTGTGTTTTTAATTATTGTTCATAAGGTAAATATGTTCTTGGAGTTTCTTTTAGTTTGTTTTGCTTTCCTTCAATATCGTCATAATATGTTTAGGTTTTTTGTATGTTAATTACTAAGTTTGTGTCTTCAATTATTGCTTTTAAGTATGTTCTCAAAGTTCCTTTTTGTTTGTTTGTTTGTTTGTCATAATGCGATTAGGTATTTGAATCATTATGCATTCGAAATATTTTTTCTTTTAGATAAGCAAAATAAAACATACAATAATCACAAAGAAATAAAACTCATGGTTTTAATCATGATGTTGATGGTTTTGGGAAGAACAGACTACATTATCATTTCAAAAATTCATTAATGATTGCAGACCAGTAACAAGCACAAGCGAAACAGTTGGAAGGTATCAATTTGTTTCTATTTAATATTTTGTTATTTCATTCAATGTTTGCTTTGCATGTCTGGGTAAACAGATCTGTTTTAAATATTGCAATTTCTCTTTTGCGTATAGATATATATATTCCGTTATTGCTATTTTTTTGTGTTAAATCTTCTGCATGTAAAAAACATGATTTCGCTAAATAGGTTATTTTAAGCGTTTCAATGATTCAAATTCGTTATCATTTTGATGTTTGGTTGTGTTTAATGTCTCCAAGGGTTAAACATTATCCCAAGAACAAATGTTAAGTATTTCGATGTTATCACGGGATTTGCATATATCCTTTTTGAAGTTAGATGTGGTAAAAACTTTTACCCGGGTTACTATATAAATATATTCATAGCCTTTTTTAAGCAATCCGGGTGTTTGAAAACATGAAAACCATTCGACAAATCTTGCTTTTAGGCACTCCGTATGTGTTTTAACGTTCTTTCCTGTTTTAGCTTGGGATGTAACTGTTTTGTGACGGATGATTGCAATTATTAGGTAAACTTAAACCCTGATTTTCAAAATGTTCGAACTACAATAACTTGTTCCCAGTCCTTTTTCAGATATAACTTTTTTAATAAACTTTGTTGAAGACCCAGTCTGGTCTGTAAATTACACACAACAGGTCATTTATGGGTAGGTTTCTGACTTAAAATGCTCAGTTTCACTCAAACTTCAATTATGCGAAGTTTGCTGCTTGTACGTCAATTTGCACAATTTTTTCACCTATTGACCGTACTAGTATAGTTGTTTCTGGTTTTCCATGACGTTTGTCATAGTCTTTCCGTTGTTTTTTTTTTTTGCGCTTTTTTAATGTTTTCACCAGCTTGTATATGTGTAAGTTCACGGAGCTTCACTGTCGAAGCAAAAAAATCTCTAAAGGTTTCATAGTCATACGGAATATCATTAATACTACGGGTAAGATCATACTTTACATCAATTGGAAGTGTTGGTAGGCGACTAAACATCAACTGAAATGGCGAAAACTTTATTGAAGAATGAGTGCTAACGCGGTGCGAGAAGAGAATGCCGTCGATAACGTCAGGCCATTTGGTAGGATTTTTTTCTAAAACTTTGACTAGAGATTCTTTTATGGTTCGGTTCTGTCGTTCACAAAGACCATTGGCTTGTGGATGGTACGATGAGGTTACTCTTTGTTCTGTGCCTGTAAGTTGGTGTAGATTTTTAGAAACTTTGTTTACGAATTCTCTTCCCTGGTCATTTATTTGTATTTGGAAGCATCCATGACGACAAATCATTTTATACAAGAACCTAGCAATGGTAGGAGCCGACTTATCCTTTACAGGTGTTGGCTCCGACCATTTGGAAAAATAGTCAATTAGAACAATCAAATGTTTGTATCCATCCACTTCAAGATTGCATAAAGCCTGATTTCCACTCACGATAACTTCAATTGAATTGGAACGGACCGGATCGATTTTTGATCTGTTCCGATCCGGAGAGCAATTTCCTTTCATTCGCGCAGACGGAAACTTTGTTTCGCTGATGTGGCTAGCCTCTTGAATAATAATAATAAATTATAGAAAAAGCCCGATTCTCATTGGTTAAAAAATTTTGATCCGCGGACCGGATCGAAAAAAGTTGAACTTTTTTCAAGTTTTTCTTGGACTGACATGGATCGAAACGGATCGCAAAATTTTAATACGCATGCGCAGATCAAAAATCGATCCGGTCCGTTCTGATCCAATTGAAATTATCCTGAGTGGAAATCAGGCTTAAGTCAAGTCTGATTTGCTTCATAACTTGACTCTCTATGGGAATGCTTTGAAGCTCAGGTGAAATTGTTTTTGCTATTTTCCCGTGTTGCTGACATTTCTTAATGTAGACTTTTACGTCTTCTACAATACCGTGCCAGTAGAATCTTTCTGCGATTTTCTTGTGCGTAGAATCACGTCCACGGTGGCCACTTAAAGCAATAGACTCTGGATTATCATTAAAAAAATGAACAAAAATGAATGCTGATACGCATTATTGTAAATAATTAGCTATTCCAATTTTCTTGTCATTTCAACAATCTAATAACTCATGTTACATTTGCATTGATTTTAGCAAATGTTTGCAAGTATATAGCGTGCACTGGATGAAAAATTCAGTTTATATCCAAACGCCCTTGCCAACAATAACGCCGTACACGACATATACTTCCTGCCGTTATTGAAGAAAGTTCGTGAAAATTCTAAAGTAAGTTAAAAAATAGTCTATGTTTGTTTATCCACTTCCATCTTTGCTGAGTACTAATGCATCATCTACTTTGAAGAAACCGTCATCTTGTCAGATGCCTCATCTAAAACTACAGACACTGATAGCCCGCTTTTCCAGTCTAGGAATCCTCACAAATTTCGTAATGAATCGTGAAGCTTACATTGGCCTGTCAATGCTACAAATTCAAAAGTTGAAAGGGCGAATGACAGAAATGAAGAAAATGCTTGAGTAAGGATCAATTTAATCGTTGAATTAAAAATTGTCTACTTACATTAATCATATCACTTTTCCATTAGTAATTACAAAACTCAAAGACAAAGATACCTGGTGGAATTTGCACAGGAGCATCTTATTACCCCAGCTGAGTTTCTGGCGTACGGCAGAATCCTTGTGAATCCTTAAATACCACCCCAGGGTGGCGTGAAAAATGTCTACAATGCTCTTGCCTGTTCCGTGGAATAGTATAGTTTCGTGCACTGTTGACACAAACTCATTTCAGAGGCGAAAGTCAAAGTGGAAAGATGACAAAAACAGAGTGAAGCAGAGTACCATCAGACGTAAGAAAAGAAAAGGGTTCAACATCAAGCAGCTTTCAAAAGAACCAATCAATGATGATTCTGAAGACTCTGTGAATACTGTATATATTGTAAATACTCCACCTGCTATAAATATTGTAAATACACCACCTCGTCCAGTACCAACATTACACACACCATGCATGTGGTTCCGCCGATGCCACTCAAACAATATCGCACAAAAAGTTGGAGAATCTTGTTTCAGAAACTCCAAGGTCAACAGCTCCAGTAACAGGATATAGGGTTATGGATCTTGAAATAATGAACAGTGTTATCTCTAATCTAGTCTGTCCCGAATGCAAGAAGGAAAAGAAACTGAAATTAAAAGAGAACGTCAGCCAGAAGAAGGGGTTTGCGTCGTCGCTGTACGTGTTTTGCAGCAAATGTGAATATAAAAATGACTTTTACACCTCAAAACAACACACTGACCATTCTTTTGATGTCAATAAAAGGATTGTTTATACCATGAGGTCATGTGGCCAAGGGTACTCTGGTGTCACAACTTTATGTACGCTTATGGATATGCCGAAATCGATGACCGCAAATAATTATGATAAGCTTGCAAAAGGTTTTTCCGGAGTATCAAAAGAAGTTGCGGAGGAAACAATGATGGACTGTGCAAATGAAATTAGAGCCAAAGCCTTTCTAAGGCGTGATGATGATGGTATAGAAGATACAGCTATTTCTCATGACAGTACATGGCAACGCAGAGGACACTCTTCGCTAAGTGGTTGTATGGCTTCGATTTCTATGGAAACGGGTAAAATTTTGCATGTAGAGCTGATGTCTCAATATTGCAAAGGGTGTGCATTGAAGGAAAACCTTAGACAGACCGATCCAGCTAAATATGATCTCTGGAAGGTAAAATTATGCGTGGGCAGAAAAAAACAAAAGGCCGACAAAGACAAAGAAAAGGAGAGAACCGTGTATAAAGCTGGACAGTTTCCATGAAAAACAGATGAAAATTTGTCATATTTTTGCTCTTAGGATTTGCTTCTTTTGTTATATTATTTTTTAGTCTTAAATCATCTATTTTCTAGGTTTTAAAGGCTATAAAACTGATTTAGTGAAATAATTTATCTCATTTCTAACTTAAAACCGCAATATCCCTAATCGTATTTTTTGATCTCCCGGCAAGGATATCTTAAGAACGGATAATGCAATTGACCTGAAATTTTGACTGAAAGTTCATCTTTTGAAGCTCTACAATATAAACGAAACAGATTTCCTGTATCTTGCCTCAATTTCTTTTTTTGGACCTCTCAACTGTCAAATTTTCACCAAAATTTTTAGGCATACTTTCGTGCACTGGTGCACCAAAATGAAAAAATTATCAAAAATCTGTTCCGTTTATTTTGTAGACCTATATCTTGTGGCCTTATAGCCAAATTTTTAAGTCATAATTCAAATTGGTTGGCTCTGAATTTCTGCCGGGGTAATGTCAATATTTTGGATATCCGCCATTATTTCGGTCGCCATGACGACATTTTTCAAAAAAAATTTTCAATTTTTCTAAGTTTGGTTATACCCTAACAAACTGTGTATAATAAGTTTTGAAATAACTTTCTTATCTCAAAATAATTTTTTCAGGGGGTTTAGGCCTTAACAGTATCTTTTTTAAATTTAGGAGGCTGATCCATTAGGAATCAAACCGGATCTTACATAAGGAACGGAATGATTTGCATAGGTAGACAATTTTAAAATAATAAAGAAAGTTATTGAATATATAATAACCGATGGATTTTCCAAAATAGTGTTCAAGAGAACAAATGGATCCTCGAATAGGGAGATAGCCCACGAAATAATTCTCAAAGAGGCGAACCTGAGTGGGCTAGAGGAAGTGAACATGAAAGAAATGAAGGCCAAGTTCAATCGGAACTTGGCCGGCGAAGAAGAGAACCTGGCCTTTTGGCATTTTTTAATCAAATTTCAGGTTGACAGGTGGAGGGAGGCGGATGGCTATGCCACCTCTCCCCATACCTCACCTGTCAAAAAAAAATAATAATTCCAAAAAAACAAACCTTGTCTTTTTATATGATCCCCTCCATTTTTCATCAACTATGCTTGACGCAAAGGTTGTTTGTTTTTGTTAGGAGATGCACGAGACTAGGACAACAATAGTGTAAGAGGGCAGGATTTGTCAAATTTAACGAAAAAGTGGCTGAGTTATTAACAAAGAACTAGCCGCCAAGGCGGCGTCGCTCGCCGCCCATGTCCACCTGCTCTGTATCACTATATCAATGAACGTCAAATTTCCTTGTAAACGGCTCATACAACTTGTGTTCAACCAGAAGCAGATTCGAAGTCACAACCTCTGGTAAAACCAATCTTTTATCAGTGTAACAATGCACTCAAAACATATAGAAAGAAAATTTCAACTTTTTATTAACTTTTGTTTTAAAAAAAGTTACGCGCTCTAACATGGGTGCTATCAAACGTAAGGGGGAAATGGTTTCTCTTCTTAAAAAGTTCACACGGAGGAGAGAAAAAAGGCACGTGCTAAATGAATAAATAGAATAAAAAAACGTTCGATCAGAACGCTTAACAATTAAAAGAAGAAATTAATTTCTTAAAAGAAAAGGAAAAAAAAAAAAAAAATTTTGTTTTGATATGATACTCTTTTTTTACCTATCGGTTTTTAAACATTTTGATTGCTCAAAAAAAAAGTTCACCCGTCTCAGACAGTTAGGCAAGAGTTAGTGGCAAACCGAACATATGATGCCACGTTCTGCCACTGCTGCTTTTTGTCCAAAATGTTTAATCAGTTAGTTTCTTTGTATTTAGTTGATGTAGTGTTTTCAAAGCCAAGTCAACGTGGAATATAAAACTAACAATAATGATAAAAACAAAACGTTATTCCTATTAGTTCATCAGCCAAAAAAGTCACGTTCGATTGGGGGTTGCAATGTATTTGCTTCGAACTCACGTCGCACACAAATTAAGAAATAATTTCGCTCACAACTCAATCTACCATTTTGCGTGACTTACAAACAAACGGAGAATCGGCTATTAATATATAGATGAAATCGAAATTGGACACTTAGCCGGTTTTTACATGTTTTCTTCAGTCTACCCATAGTTTGTCGAGCTATAGCACCACACTCATATATGTACAAACTAACACCTTCCAAATAATAGTAGGCAATCTGGCGTAGCATGCACTCCATGAAAACCGCCACTCTGTAGGGTTCATAGAGCCACAATCAGCGAGACAAATCTCAAATTTGTGTCCTACAAATTCGGTTTTTTCACAATAATTGGCTGATTTCTCAGTTTTATCTTTGCCATTTCGTCCTGAAAAAAATTATGAAACGTTCAGAAAAAGTTTAATGATTTCAACAAAAAAGTGGCCCGGAAAATCCGAAAAACGCAATTCTGTAGTTTTACATGAGGATTTGACCATGACTTTTGAAGAGTTCGTTCTCAAAAGTTACAAAAGCAACGTGCTTGAAACTACACTCAATAATTGTCCACATTACAAGGTATATCTGCACAAAATTTTATTCAAAATGATGGCGTGCTTCTATGTTTTCGAATAGCGAAACACCATTTTTGACCACGATGAGGAAACTATACATATTTCCGGA
Organism: Turritopsis dohrnii; assembly: GCA_027922465.2. NCBI lineage: Eukaryota > Metazoa > Cnidaria > Hydrozoa > Anthoathecata > Oceaniidae > Turritopsis > Turritopsis dohrnii. The sequence goes on along the minus strand of BQMF02000786.1, from coordinate 59,964 downwards.
AATTCATAGGGTGCGAACCTGGCCTATTGGGAAGTAATTGTACGTGCCACTAATAGTATTCAGTCAAAAAATCTAGGCAAAACCTTAAAATTTGAAAAAGTTACAGCCGTTTAAGTTTTAACTAGAAATCGTCGAATTTTCTCTTTTTGTGAAGGATATGCAGCGTTAATGGAAACCGTAAATCAATGGCATATACCCGACGTACCTTGTATTAGAATCAATCTCTCCAAATAGCATTATTTAGCATTCCAAGAAGTTAACCACAGCCTTGTACACGTCTTGATACGGGAAAGGACAAATTAAAAAGAAAAGAATATTTCAAAGGTGTTTTTCCCGCCAAACATGCGCCATTTTAAAAATCCTACCAGGATCGGTCGCACAATCTCATTGAGTAGAAGTGTGCCAAATATTTAGTGATAAAACTGAGAAATCAGCCAGTTATAGCCAAAAAACTGAGTTTTTGAACATTTTACATAGCACAAATATGAGTTTTGTCTTTTGTGGCTCGATGAACCTTACAGAGCAGCTGATTTTCATGAAGCACGTTCTACGCAGTAATGCCTACCCATAAGTGGAAGGACTTGATTTGTACATCTGTGAGTGATGTGCTATACCTCGACAAAATATGCGTAGAGCGTGATTGAAAAAAAACATGTAAAAACAGCGAAGTGTCCACTTTCGATTTTGTACATAACTCAGCCATTTCTTTCTTAAAAAGACCAAAAATGACCCCATTATGGAATGAACACATCACGCGCTATCTTCTGAGATGGATACCGCCTTAGGTAACAACGCCCAACAGATGCCAACGCCCAAAAACCTGTAAATTTCGGGGGAAAAATGATCAGTTGTATTTCTTGAAGATTAAGGTATTTCCGCTGCAAACTCCAGGAAGTTGTATGAAATTGCAAGACTCATCCCTGCAAAGTCAGAGCTCTTTTGAAATAGCCTCGTTTTGGTGAAACTGACCGTTAAATTTTGAAAAAAAGGAATTTCAACCTTTCATATAGGTGGAACTGCTGCCCAATCATCGCTGAAACTTTACTTGTGGGTTTCCCTAACACAAAGCTATTATTTGACGCAAGAATAAAAAAATGTCAAAAATATTTGATGTATGATGTATGATGCAGCCCCTTTTTTTGGTTGGAAAGCGATAACTTTACCAATAATTGACCTCATTCGCCCAAACTTTGCAAAATAGTCGGCAATACTTATATCTACAATCAACCGAAAAATTGCCAAGTCGGAAGGCCTCATTATCAAGATAAATGCTAACCCACTTTGTACCTCAATTTGGCTGTTCCTTCCGAAATAATAGGAAATTTCTTTCGGTTTTTGTGATTCTGGAAAGGTAGAGGAAATGCCTTTTCTGTCATTAACTTGATTTATGATAAGACAAGGAGTTGGGCAACTTAATTACAAAAATAAGATGGCACCTTATACCACATAGGCCGCAAAATGACGAATATTGAGTTAAAGGTTTTAAGGCATTTCCGGTTTAAAAAACGCAGCGAAACTTGGTCAAAAGTTGGATGCTGTTCTGTGCTACCCATAACCACAGGTTACAGCACAAAATTAGGCCTTTAAGTACCTAAACTTTCCAATTTTCACTCTTAAAATTGTCATTTCGCGGCCGGGTTTAAGAAGAGGCCGCAAAATGAGATTTAGCCTTGGAATCCAATTTAGACGCGGGTTAAGGAAAATGAATTCCTCCGTAGGATGACCCAAGGTGACTTTCACAAGCTCACCAAGTTTGAATTCCTAAATCCTTCATGAACCAGAGATATCCATTCTTATGTATTAAATATACAATGGCCTTGTTAAGCCACGGTAGATAATAGTAAACCTACTCGACCTTTTTGAAAATTCAATTCTTAACCCTAACCCAACTTCAGATCTAGTTGAAACTCTCAGAGGGGTTAGTCAGGGAGTCATAGATGCCAAATATGGAAAAAGTTAAGGCTCGGAGAAAGAACAAAAGAATTTATGATCTAACTCCGATCGCCACGAAATGCGCTAACCCACTTTTTTCGAAGGTTCACCCTGGGCCAATTCTTCACTTTTAGGAACCAAATAAAGGCTAATATGGTGGGTAAGGGTCACAGGGACCCATTCCGAGTGTTTTGAACCCTTACCCACTCTTAAAACAACAGATATGACCTAACCCGGCTAACCGGCATTAGGCGCCTTACGCGGCTTCATTTAGCGGCTTCATTTCGCGGCCTATAAATGGTTTAAAGCGAAAAAGGGTGTTTTGGAGAAGTTGAGGCTATCTGAACTGGTACATACCATTACCCAACAACCTTGGTACACAATGGTGCATTTTTCGGTTAGGTTAACCCGTTAACCTCAGTAATCTTGGTCTCAGTTAGAGTTAGTTTTAGGGTCAGGGTGAAGGTAATTAGGGCATTATACTGTGCTACATGGTTGCTTTATGTTTCTGGTAGAATACTTAGTAGAATATTGGACCATGAACGTGAAAAAAACGTTTTTAACGCTCCTTCTGCAAAACTAAGATGGTCAAGATGGCTACCATTTTAAATTAAGCTTGGTGTGAGCCGACCTAATTGATATGTGTTAAACATTAATGGCGTTAAACTTTGAAACGTTCATTCTCCAAAAGTAAAAATGATGTATGCTTTATATTACACACACAGATTGCAAACGAGAATAGGTTTGATCACAATAAGTTTGATTCAAAATGGTAGCCATCTTGACCACTTTAAATGCTATTCCTCAAAAACGCAGAAGGCCATGTGCTTGATACTGCAACAAATGGTAGCTAACCTCATAAGGTATGCCCAGGCTGAAGTTCTTTCAAAATGGCGGACAATTTCCGGTTTTCAAAATTTTTGAAAATATCATTTGAAACGGTCGTTCTCAAAAAGTACAAGAGCTACGTGCTTCATAACACATTCACAGATTGCCAACATGACTAAGTATGCTCACACCAAGTTTTGTTCAAAATGGTAGCCTACTTCCGGTTTTACAAATTTTTGACAATAATCTTTAATTTCCTTCAATACGTTTGTTCTCAAAAAGTAAAAGGGCCATGTACTTTAAGTTACACCCATAAAATGCTGACCTTGTTAGGTCCACTTGCAGCGAGTTTCATTCAAAGTGGTAGCTTTCTTGATGGTTTTTGAAATTTTGACGTTAACGTTTTAAACACTACTTCTGCAAAACTAAGAATGCTATGTGCCTGATATTGCAACAAATGGAAGTTAACCTCATAGGGTATGCCCAGGTCGGGGCTCTTTAAAAATGGTAAACTATTTCCGATTTCCAAAATTTTTGACAAAATCATTTGAAACGTTCGTTCTCAAAAGGTATAAGGGCTTTGTGCTTTATATTACACTAACCGATTGCCAACGTGACTAAGTCTCCTCACACCAATGATTTTTGGCTGTTCACGGCTCATTCAGCTCATATTACTGCCTTTTTTACGGTGCATGCGTGGTTTTGCTTTAATTATTTGGGCACCTTGTAGTCCTTGAAAAGTTACTTGTTGCAAAACCTTCACGTGTTTGTCCTAATTATGACTTACTTAAGTCATATTATGGGCGTGTTTCACCACACATGCGCGATTTTTGCCTTTCTTATGATGCCACATGAAACCCCTTAAAGGTATCCTCCAGTAGTATAAAAAGTTTGATTAAAAACAACCTTTTCACCCAAGTTAACATGAAAATATACTTTATTTTGTCTAAATTCGTTTCTTATGTATAACAAAACTCACAAAGAATACATCACATTCATTACACACTCGATCTCCGACCGCCATTACATGTTTGTTTTGAAAACGCAGTTTTTTGCCGATAGCCGAGAAAGCCTATCAGTGATGTCACAAGTTGAGTTAATATTGATACCCGTGCTCCCGAAGACTGTAAAAAGAAAGCATTTCAGCTGGAAAGGGGAACCACCTATCATTCAGAAAGTATGACTTTCTTAACCCCCATTTCTGTGCCCAATGTTATGGTACAAAAGATTCCACGAGGTGATTAATGAAAGACCATCACGACTGGAAATAATTCAAGCAAATACAAAATTTTCAGCCATAGCTTCATAGATCGCATTTGATCCTTCCTCCGTTCCTAACCCGGCTGCACCAAGTTCGAATTGTTCTTTCTTTTTAAAACTTAACTTCTAGTACATTAAACTGTTCTCGTACAGATCTTTGATTAACTTTGAATTTTGGGAATTGCAAAGCATTCAAATTCTTGGCGATTTTGTCCCAAGCCTCCCCCTTTTCTTTGCTTCTTGTCTTGAACGTGTACGGTTCAATACAAAGCACCTCTCTTAACAACATATCGTCATGAGTGGTAGACCATTTCATAGAAGCTCTAAAATTATAGCTTACGCATTTAACATACACGAAACACCAAAGAAAAACCTTCTAATTACATTTTCGAATAAAACGTCTTGTCATGCTTCTTGTATTTCAAAGAAAATATTTAAATTTTAAATTCAGCAGAGCTTCAATTTGCCAAAATTATTGGTAGAAATGTTTTGAAAAACTTAAAATAAGTTGTTTGTAATAATCAAAATAACTTACGATTTGTTTTCCTTTTTAAAAATGGGTTTTTCTTCTTCCATCTTTAAAAAAAAAAACTTGTTGTTTTGAAGTCGAGAACAGAACAGAATGTCAACTTCTAAAATGGGTTTTCCCTTGTCTCGTCCCAAGCCTCTAACATTCTTGTCGACTTTCCAGACAGTGGCGTTTTTCAAATCTTAAAGCCGCTATTATCTTTCAGAAGGTAACCAAGAACCACAGCTAACAACAGGAGGAACCCTCACCTAGTGAAAATATATTTCTGTTTACTTTCTATTTCGTTACGTATTTACGAGGTAAAATGTCCATATCGTAGGGTGAAGCTGTGTTGAATAAATTACATACTACAGAATCGCTGCCTTTGGTGAGTGAGGTTAGTACTCCAACAAAGTTGCCTCTTACTCAAGCTTTTTGAACTATCTACTATAGTTTCCAATATGCAATTCCTATATTATAGGAAGACTTTTTGGTACTGGATCAGTTACCGGTGTCACATCCACAGTCTCCGCTGTTGGTAAATGAGGTAAGATAAAAATAAAGTTGTAGTTTTATCCAATCCTTTTCGGTCCATTATAATTAATATATCAAATATACAGCCAGGAAATGAAACAACAGCAGGAGAAGGTCCAACTGAAATGTCAAAATCAGTGTCAGTAAGTATTATCTTTACTTCTACCATTTTTATGATATCTTAATACATGGCCGTCCCGAAGGATAAACAATTTTCAATTTTTAGGATACAGTTTGCAACGTGGCTTCAGTCGAGGACGGTCAAGTTCATGACACTTCCGAATTGTCAGAACCATCTGTAAGTGTTTTACGACAAACGATTAATGATAAGCTTTATATTTTAATTTTGTCTCACAATTCATCTTTTTCACCTTAGGACGTGAATCATCCAGATTCAGTCCTCAATGTGGATACAGCCGAAGTCGGGGATGTTGGTGACACTTACGAATATCCCGACCCATCTGTAAGTGTTTTACGTCAAACAATTAATGCTAAGCTTTATATTATAATTTTGTCACGCAATTCACTTTTTCACTTTAGGACGTGAATCATCCAGATTACAACTATGAGTACGATCCAACATTACTTGGAATGTTAAAAGAAGCTGTCCGTAGCTACCACTCGCAGGGTACACTAAAGGAAGTGTTTAATAGCTCAAAGACATTCAGCAACCTGCTTTTGCTATCTTCAAAAACCGTTAAAGGTGGAAACCTGCCAAATCAAGAAGAGATTGACGAGCAAGCCTACGCAATCATGAAAAATTTTAACACATCGTGCATGCCTCAGTGGGGATTGCAAAACCTAATTTTTAAATTATGCGATGACACATGAGAGGACTTGCCGCTATACGAGCAATCAAATTGCTCAATATTTCTTTACCAGAAATTGCAGAAATTTGCAATTTCAACATCTAAAGGTCAATCATAAAAGAACATACATTTATTAGCAAAATCTGTTGCATTGTAAGGACAGCTAATAATGAATTTTGTGATTACATTTAGATTACCGTGACTACCTCGTTCGAACAGGTGTTAACCTGGAAACGTTACAATTCCATGGCAATGAAGACAAATGCGTTGAAGAATCCACTCAAGATGAATTCGAGAGGTATCAAAGTTTAAAATTTACAGAATTTAGGGCACTTACAAAGTTATAATGCTTAATAATGTTAATTTTGATTTAGTTTTTCCCGTAGCTTGCCTGACTTCTCGAAATCCAAACTGGAAATACTGGTGTATGAACAGTAACCATTTCATCAAAATACTTAAAACCGGTGCTCATAATGATTACTATCAAATTTATTTCTAGGGCAACCTCTATACCAAAACATAACGATGTAACCCGAATGATGAAGAAGGTAACAGAAGTGGAGAAAGTAGCAGTTACCCCCTCCGGACTTGGAAATGTATGATTTGTGTTAATTTTACAAAAATTTTCTCCTGTTATTTTGTTCCGCAAAGAAACACAAAGGAACCGCACTCACTTTCATCAATGTTTTTTAAAGGTTTGCCATAGTTAAAGAAAACGATTGGTATGTCTCACGACAACGAGGGGGAAGAACAATTAAAAGGCGTCTTCTCTTGGCTATTACGTATGTGGCAAGAGAAATCATAAAAGCAAACACATTTACGATGAAAAACTAGGCGGAAGCATTGAGGGTCGAGAAAGAATCTGGCTTCCCTTTGATTGACCAAATTAGGCACATGTCGAAAGAGAGCGTGAGAAACATTCTGAGATTGCACGGCCGATACAGTACGATTTGGCACAATTTTGCCAAGAAAATAAATTTAACCCAAATGCACCAATTTTGTTCATATATGACAAAATTAGTGTCAAATTCCAAAGCGCCACCCTTTAATTGTCTTTTGTGCCCTTTTTCATGTCAATTGAAGAACTTTCAAAATTTGGTCCAAATTTGGCCCAAATGGACTAATTTTGGTCATGTATGACACAATGAATGTCCAGTTCGAAATCCCCACACTTTAATTGCCTTACGTGCATATTTTTATAAGAATTGAACAACTTTCTAGAAGTTTCTATTAATATGCCGAAAGCCGCATGCGTGTAGTAACAATGCTCTTTCAAAAAAATTCAGCTGTCCTTCCGTTTTATAATAGAGCACCAGCTAATATGAGTTGCGTTTTTTTTCTGATATGTTTTTGTAAGAAAAAATCAATGTGTTATGAGATTTTTATGAACGTGATCACACATTTTTTTAAGAACATTATTTAAGAAGATTACGGAAGGTGAAAAAGATATATAATTAAAAAGATCTTTGAAGAGTATATATTGTGTTTCCTTTGTATTTGACTTTGCGAAGGGTTGTTATTATTTTGAATGTTATCTTAAAGTATTGATTTTACTATTGCTTGCTCATTTTAATTTGGAGTAGATGGAGAAAATTACATTGGAAAACCCATTTAAAAAAATAAAAACGATAAATATAGAGATGGATTGGATAAAATAGAAAGGAAAATACGAAGAGAAGTGAAAAGGAGTAGGAGAAAGCGAATACGGCAGGAATGGCAAGGCAAATTGGAAAAGAGAAGGAGGTATTTATGATTGTTATTATTATTATTAATTATAATTCTACAGGGTGGCCACTTAGAGTATTTAAAAATATCTGTTATAAATGTAGAATGCGTTTTGAAGAGTTGCTGGACGGACAAAGGCACCAAAAACAAAACGATTTGTGTAAGTACGCAATTATTAAATGATTTTTGGAAGTTATTGAACACTTGTTAATCTATAGATTTTCTATCATAGTGTTCCAGAATAACAAATCAGTTGACAAATTGGGAAATCGCTCATGCTATCATCATCGAGGAAATAAATTTGGAATCGATAACAGGAGAAATGACCCTAAACTCCTTCAAGGAACGTTTCCAGATGGAGTTGAAGAACGACGAAGAAAATTACATATTCTGGAAATTGTTAGTTAAAGAAAAGCAGAATAGGTGGAAGGACTTATCTCTAGATGTAACACCTCACTATACTGGAAATTAAAAAAAAAACATACTTTTTTTATATGATCCCCTATATCGTTCACATTTCTCCATACACTACCTTAACGATTGAGCGATTTCGAAAACCAACTTCACCGTTTTGAACTTTCACAAAAATTTTCAAAATTGGTCAAGATGGCTGCTATTTCGAATCAAACTTGGCGTGAGCAACCATAGTCACATTGGCAATCGGTGAGTGTAATATATAGCACATAGCCACTATACTTTTGGAGAACGAACGTTTCAAATGATGTTGTCAAAAATTTTGAAAACCGGAAATAGTGGGCCATTTTGAACCAAACTTGGTCTTAGCAGACTTGGTCACGTTGGCAAGCTGTGAGTGTAATATAAAGCACACAGCATTCATACCTTTTGAAAAAGAACGTTTCAAATGATATTTTCAAAAATTTTGAAAACCGGAAATAGTCCGCCATTTTGAAAGAGCTTCCGGCCTGAGGATACAATTTGAGGTTTGTTACCATTTGTTTCAATATCAGGCAAATAGCTCTCTTGCCTGATAAAAGAGGCACGGTCATCAAACATTATCAGCATGACGCTTAAGGAATTTTCAAGCGTAAAGGAAGATGAGGAATTTCCGAGAGCAAAGGTAAACGCTTCATCCGTTATGGACTCGTTAGGATTAGGCTTATTTATAATAAATGGCAAAATTATTTTAGATCATCTGTAACAACCGATACAAAACTTCGTTTTTGTTTGGCTCAAAAATTTTCGTCTTTCTGAACGAACTATTTCATTACCTGCAGGTATGTCAAGCGTCTAGATAATGTTTTAATTTCGATAAAAGCTGTTAAAAAATGGTTAATATTTTGTTAAGTAGACGTACTTAGGACACGTGCGACCCATTTTCATTAAAGACGGAAGTCAAGAAGACGATGCCCGCTACTTGTTTGTCTCCTCAAGACCTATAACAAAGTCACAACAGATGAACCAGTCCTTAGTTTCTAAAGCTTTGTCAAGTACTTTCAAGGATGCAAATGTACTGGGAAATAAAAGTCCTCATGTTTCAACAACACGCATAAGGTATTGATGTCAATTGTACATTGCCTGATCTTCCATTGATATCGTTGGCTAATAATCATTATTTACTTAAATTATGTTTCAATAGAGCTAGCATTGCAAAAGAATTGGCCGGAATGAGAGGAGAAGACTGCGAGAAGCTGGCTTTGCACTTCTTCAAACATCGGCCAGAAACTTGCAAAAAGTTTTATGTCAAAATTGGGCCAACAGGGAGGCTCTTCGCCTGACAATGTCGGTGACAAACGTGTTCACTGATATGTCGAAAGACTACACCGACAAGTGTCTGACAAATTTTAAGGAGCCTACCAGAAGAACTGGAGAGGTATAAGAGGTTAAAAATTCCCAGATTTAAAGCACTTGTGAAGGAATTATACATCACAATGTCACTTTCCATTTAGGTTTTCCTGAAATTTGCCTGATTTTTCCGCCTCGAAGCTGGAAATACTTGGGATACCGCCTTCCAAAATGTATGAAAAGTAACCACTTCGCTGGATAGCTTGTAAATGGGACACTCAATAACTACTAGCAAATTTTTGATTTAGAGCCACTTCTATACCAAAGCTTGAAGGGAATAAGAAAGTCGTGGAGAGCAAACCCAAGCCATCAAATCCATCTCCAGGCTTAGAGCAGTATGTTTTGTGTTAATTTTTCAAGACGATCTTGCGAAGACATATACAACACCCAAATTCACTTCCTAAATACTTTTTTAAGGTTCGACGAATTAAAGGAAACCGATTAGTATGCTTCCCGCATCCGAAATGGAAGAAGAGTACAGCGGCACATCATTCTGGCCATTACATACGTCGCCAGAGAAATGATTAAGACAAACTCATTCAGCATGACAGAATTAAACGAAGCGCTAAGAGTTGCGAAGGAGAGCGGATTTCTTTATATCGACGATATCCGAAACATGCAAAGGCAATCCGTGAGAAATATAATTAGATGTATGTGTCAAAAGTATCAGGAAGAAATGGTTCACACTGGCTTTGAAGACTTCATCCGGGAAAGTTTGAGTATGTACAGAACGCATATGGAAATGTAAAAAAAGTTTATTATTATTATTATTTGATTATTATGGGATCTTTTGGTTTTTCCGTTTAATACGTAGTTATTAAACTATTTGCTTATATTATGTTTTGGGAAGTTTTAACCTTTAAAACCTCTACTGTTCGTCTTCTTCGAATATATTTGCTTTTCTTGTGTGCTTGAACTTTTTTAACGTTTTTTCGTTTACTGAAGAATATAAATAGAAAAAATTATTTCTTTATGGTGTCCCCGTTAAGAGCTGCGCTAAGTTTGGGGCATTTGAAAAAAAATGGACCCGAAAAACCGAAAAAGCTGAGTCTTGTTTTTCCCGCCAAAAATGCGAAATTCTGAAAAGCATCCAGTATCAGTCGCCCGGTTTTGCTCCAGAATATTTGTGTGAATCAGTTAGTGTTGGGATGGAAAAGTAAGTGAGTTATGGCGAAAAAACTGAAACAAATGGTAAATTTGTGTCAAACCCGTACCCCTAAAATTTCAAATGTTTGTCAATTCACATGAAAATTGGCACAAAAGACAATAATAAGTTGGTGAAATCGAATTTTGAAAACAAAAATTTTCCCGCCAAAAATGCGCCATTTTGAAAATCATACAGTATCAATCACAAATTCGCTACAGAATGTTTGTGTGAAATATTTAGTGATGGGATGGAACACTAAGTTAGTTATGGTGAGAAAACTGAAAAAAATGGTCAATTTGGGTCAAACCCTTACCCACCAAATTTCAAAAGATCTTCACTTCACACGAAAACTGGTACAAAAGACAGTTAGAGAATAGTGAGATCGAATTTGACACTAATTTTGTCATATATGAACAAAATTGGTGAATTTGGGCAAATTTTCTTTTTCCCGCCAAAAATACACAATTATGAAAATCATCCGGGATCGGTCGCGCAATTTGCTACTGAATGTTTGTGTGAAATATTTAGTGATGGGATGGAAAAATAAGTCAGTTATGGCGAAAAAACTGATTTTTTGGACACTCCATACTGCACAAATTTGGGATTTGTCTGGGTGATAGTGATTCAATGAAACGTCCGAAGTAACTGATCTTTATGCAGAATGTTCTACGAGGTATTGGCTGCAGCTACCTGAGAGGGCATAACTTTTTCTGTTTTGTGTGTGGTGGCATAGCTCGTCAAACTATGCATTCAGCGTGATTGAAAGAACGAAAAAACGTGTCCACTTTCAATTTCGTTTTTTTCTTATAACTAGATCATCTATATATTAATAGCCGATTCTCTGTCTGTCTGTCTGTCTGTCTGTTTGTTTGTAAGTCACGCAAAATGGTAGATTGAGTTGTGAGCGAAATTATTTCTTTATTTGTGTGCGACGTGAGTTCGAAGCAAATACATTGCAACCCCAATCGAACGTGACTTTGTTTGGCTGATGAACTAATAGAAATAACGTTTTGTTTTTATTATTATTGTTAGTTTTATATTCCAAGGACTACGTTGACTACGTTGGCTTTGAAAACAATACATCAACTAAATACAAAGAAACTAACTGATTAAACATTTTGGACAAAAAGTAGGAGTGGCAGAACTTGGCAGCATGCTTGCCAGTGTATCCATCCTAACGTATCCTTGCCTGATTGTCTGAGACGGGTAAACTTTTTTTCGAGCAATCAAAATGTTTAAAAACCGTAGGTAAAAAAAGAGTATCATGAAACAAAATATTTTTTTGCTTTTCTTTTAAATTAATTTCTTTTTTTAATTGTTAAGCGCTTCTGATCCATCGAACGTTTTTTTATTCTCTTTATTCATTTAGCACGTGCCTTTTTTTTCTCCTCCGGCGTGATCTTTTTAAGAAGAGAAACCATTCCCCCTTACGTTTGATAGCACCCATGTTAGAGTGCGTAACTTTTTTAAAACAAAAGCTAATAAAAAGTTGAAGTTTTCCCTCTCTACGTTTTGAGTGTATTGTTACACTGATAAAAGATTGGTTTTACCAGAGGTTGTGACTTCGAATCTGCTTCTGGTTGAGCACAAGTTGTACGAGTCGTTTGTAAGGAAATTTGACGTTTATTGATAGAGTGATACAGAGCAGGTGGATATGGGCGGCGAGCGACGCCGCCTTGGCGGCTAGTTTCTTTCTTAAATATGACAAATGACCCCATTATGAAAACCACAGAGGCAGCCACATTATTTGAAATAGTAGTTTCATTGGGCGGATTCGACCACCCCACGCCCATGGCCAATAAGCCTTAAAAAATGTGAAAAGTTCAGTTAACGATAATTTTTCATTCTGTACGTTATTTACTTTGAAAGTTGCACATTGAACTAAACTTTTCCTTCTGAAGAGCTGTGCTGCGTTTGGTTGACTGAGACTGCCTCGTTTTGGTGTTACATGTAAAATCACCTGTTGAAGCTATCGCGCGACAGTTCCTGATTTCATTAGTTATTAGAAATTACTGATGCTGTCCAGCCCTCATAAGTGGCATGCCGTCCCGATTCTGGAAGAGTCACTCCTCGCCAACTTGAGACTTACATCATTTTGTGCCGCTAAAAACAACGAAATTTTTCAGGGTCTTCCCGCCAAAAATGCACCGTTTAGAAAATCCTTCCAGGGGCCAGCACTCACTTACCTATAATACAGTTGTGCCAAATATTTAGTGATGGCACTCAGAATCAAGCCTGTTATTGACCAAAAACTGACTTTTGTCTGCCTAAACAGCACAAAATAGAGATTTGTCTCATTGATTTTGACTCGATCAATCCATTAGAACAGCAGATATTCCACAAGCTAACTCTATGCTGCATTTGCTATCAGTACCGTGAAAGAATAATCTGGTAGTTGTAAAAGTATGATTTTGTAGAGTGCCAAACATTGGCTATAACGGGTCTGAAAAAACGCGAAAAAACGCCGAAGTGTCCACTTTCAATTTCGTTTTTCGTCCATAACTCGGCCATTTCTTCCTTAGATATACTAAACGACCCCAATATGGAAAACCCACGTCAATTACTACCAGACCTGAGGACAGCTGCCCTGGCTGAAAGCGCCCAATAGTCCCCAGCGCCCAAAAACCTGTTTTTTATAGCAAAAATATGAAGGGTCGTATCTCGTAAAATATAAGGACTCTTGACTAGAAAGTTTCTGAAGTGATAGACAGGTATCCTACACATCCACACAATCAGCACCTTAGTTTTACGCAGCCTCGCTTTGGAGAAAATTACGTTAAAACATTGAAAAAAAAAGGAATTCAACCAGTCATAATGGTGGAAGGACTGCGTTATATTCATTGAAACTTTGTGAGTTTACATCATTGACGGCTTAGTTGGCGTAAAGTTTCAGAAAAAATATCAAAAATTATCTTGGGGAAAAAAACTGCTTCCCCTGTTTTTGAACTTTTTTCCAAAAAAGTCGATAACTTTGTCAATAACTGGCCTCAATAGTTCAAACTTTTCAAAATGATATATTTAAAGTGTACCAGAACTTTGCCACGAAGGAAGCCTTTATTATGGAGATAATCGCTAACCCAATTCTTACACCATTGAAGATGTGTGGGCCGAAATAATCGGAAATTTCTTGTTGTTTTTCAGGTTTAAGGATGTTAGAGGAAATTGCTTTCTCATCATGGACGTGATTTTTAAGAAGATCTACAACAAAGTGAGATAATTGCAAAAATAGAATGGCGCGAAATGACCAAAATTGGGTTAGGGAATTAGAGACACTTCCGCTAAACGAAAAGGCACCAAAGTTGGTCACGAGTTCGATGCTGTTTTAGCGTTACTATATACACGAAGTTCAACATCAAATTAAACGCTTTAATGCCTAAATTTTAACACTTTCGGTTTTTATAATGTCATTTCGCGGCTGGATTTAAGAGGAGGGCGCGAAATGACAAATCGCCTGGCCTTCCAGGCTAGAAACTAGCTGAGGAAAATGAATGGCATCATTCGATGGCTCATGGTCAACTTCATCAGGGTACCAAGTTTCAACTTCAAAATCCTTCATAAACCAGAGATATACAATGCTGAACATCAAGACCAACATAACCTAGTGAGGTGGTGTTAGCTGTATATATTTCTACCCCGTCTTCGGGAAAATTCGATTCTTAACCCTAACCCAATCTCGGTTTGAGCTGAAACTTGGTCAGCAGGTGGGTTAGAGGTTGGAGATGGCAAATGTGGAAAAACTTTGTGCTCGGAGTAAGAACTTCCAGAGTTATAGCCCTGACCCCAAGGGCGCAAAATGACAATTTTGGCTATTTTCGACATGCTCGCCTAGGCTTAATTTTCACTCCCAGACGTCGAAAAACACACATATGATGCATTAAGGGTTAACGAGCCCATATCCAATGTTCCGAACCCTAACCCCCTTTTGGAGGGGAACTGTGGCCTAACCCAATTTGAGGTCGCCCATAGACCACCCTCTCAGGTCCACGACCATAATTAGGGTCATATTCCTGATGCATGGCCTCGTGCGGACAAAAAGTGGCCCTCTGCGGACTTTTGAAAGTGGGGATAGCCCGCAAATGATTTACTGGCCCTCTGCGAACACTGGACTGGCCCTTTGTGGACAATTTGGCCCTCTGCGGACATCTAGTGGCCCTCTGCGGACTTCTGCTAGTAAAAAATGGCCCTCTGCGGACATGGAGTAGGTTTAGGAAGACTTATGGCCCTTTGCGGACAGTTAATGGCCCTGTGCGGACAAACTGGCCCTGCGCAGACATACAATTAACCTCTGCGGTCTAAACCAAGTGTTGATTTCGGGTTAACGTTCTTAAGTGTGTTCATACTGTTTGGGCTTGGTTTCAAAAGTCCCTGATGTTAGAATTCGAGGTTTAGGATATCCAGCTGTCTTCTAGTATAGGTAACCTTCTTTAAATTGTCAATACAGTGAAGAATAGATGAAGGTGTTTGTGTTTAAGTTGTTTAGTTCGTTTTTTGTGGCCCTTTCGCTTAGAAATCAGACATGAAATTTGGCACGATTATAGATTATTGTAACAACTCAGTGCATGCAAAACCTTCAGAAGAATCATTTATCCAGTGCAATGTTGTAAGCGTTTGAATTTCAACCCAAAATTGTCAAGTGTTTGCTCGGTTTTTTTCATAGAGGCACTTTCCGTTCGATATTAGAATCGAGACTTCACTCTGTTATAAGCTCAGGCAATGGCTCAGTGCAGGTCAAATTTCCAGCGAAAATATTCATGTTGTCTGAAGTTATAAGCGTTCAAGTATATGACAAAAAACTTTCTAAATTTTGCTCGTTTTTTTTTTTTATAGAGGCACTTCCTCTTGTATTTAAGAATTGAGACTTTGTCCGTCTAAAGAACTTGGCATGACATCTGTGCTTGCTCAATACTTGGTAAAAATTTTGATCCAGTGGCAAGTTGACTTTAATTAGCAATATTTTTTATATTGGCTATTGTAAGTTGTCAACTCAAAATAAATTAACGAAAGAAAAAAAAAAAAATATTAGCATTTCAAGTGAAGACACGAGAATCACTATTTCAACAAAACAAGGCTACCATCGGGAACAAAACTATGAGGAAGACAACCTATCATGTTCCACATCAATCTAGTCAAGTTTAAAGATGAAACACTCAGAAGTTACGGAGATATAGTCTTTCAATCATGGCACTATAATAATGTTTCGTGTTTGTCCTGGAAACGAGGTTTGGGTCAGGGTTAAATTTCAATGTTTATGTCATTGAAATGGAAATTGAAAGAGCATTCTAAAATGGGCTTACTACAGGGTGATTAAAAAAAATGGCACCCCTAGACTTTTTGACGTAACGTTTTTTCTGTTTGTCAAATCGCCTTGAAATTTTACATGCTTTCTCCCTAGTATATTTGTAACAAGTGTGCAAAGTTTCAGCTTTATATGTAAAGTATTTTTGAAGTTACAAAGGGTAACGGTAAGGTAAGGTAAGGTTTATTTTGATGTCAAAAAGGATGCGCTTTTAAAACGATATTCAAGCTTCTACGGCTTTACGGATTAAAAATCAACTTTTAAGTTGGACAAGTCTCGATCAATTCTCGATCTTGCAAGGGGAGTAAAGATGCTCTTGCATTGCAAGAACTAAGACTAAGATGTCATTGCAGTGCAATAACCAGTAAAAATGTTAAACAGGACGCTATCCTTTGCCAGTTTCAAAATGCCGTTCAGTGAAGAGGACAAGATCATCATAAAGCATTATCGCATTGATAAGAACTATGGTGTAAAGAGATTGTTGAGGTCATATTGAACATTATAGATAGTTTTTTCAATCAGATATTCTTGTTCTAAACTTGTTCACTTGTTCACTGTTTTAATTAAATTTCGAAGCCATGAATCAGAATCAATTGTATTCCAGAGAAATGAAATACATCTTTGTTATTTTGACGTCAAAATGAATTCTCTTGTTCACTTCTGATTTCCGTACTTTTTGGTCTACCCTTTGTAACTTCAAAAATACTTTACATATAAAGCTGAAACTTTGCACACTTGTTACAAATATACTAGGGAGAAAGCATGTAAAATTTCAAGGCGATTTGACAAACAGAAAAAAAGTTACGTCAAAAAGTCTAGAGGTGCCATTTTTTTTGAATCACCCTGTAGTTCCATTTAAAGACGTACTTCAAAAGATATTCAAGAAAAACGAAAACGAAAGAGGACACTTAGTCGATTTTTTCACTGAAAACTGACCGCACAAAGTCTGATGTTTGGATAACAATATTATCGATTGTTGTTAATTATCGACAATTAATATCTACAAAAGTGTTCTGCGTACGGTGTGCAGGAAGTCAAGTAAAAGTTAGAAATTGACTCGTGCTAATTTAGCCAGAATCATCGAGACAAAACCGCTTACCGCAACATGTCGATTTTTCGATGTTTTGGTCGAAATCAGTTCTCGGAATCTACTGGCTTAATTTCTTTGATGTTTTACGCGAATGCAGGTACGGACAACACAAATATGTGTGCAAATTTACAGGTCAACTATATGCCGTCTTCCACCATTTTAGCTAAAAAAAACCCTGTTTTTGGCCATTTCAGATATTCCGTAATAACTTTTTAAACGCATGCGCAATATAGTTGACTCTTTGCATAAGGTTTGGCCAATTCTTTTCCAAGCTTTGGCCTAACTCTTGTAGTCTAATTGTACCTTTAATGGCATTTACACGCAAAAACGTGAGTATACCGATTTTGGCCCAAAGTTGGTCTAAGTTGGTTTTTTTGTGATATATCAGTAGAAGGCAAATTGCGATAGCATTCTAAAATGGCTTTACTTATTAGGTTTAAGAAAAAACTTCGGAAGATATTCAAGAAAAACGAAAACGAAAGTGGACACTTTTTGATTCTGTAGAGGGGTTTATTTAATGAAATTAAGTTAAGTCTTTAGGACATATGCGCGTTTAAAAACGAAAGTTGACACCTTTGGCGATTTTTTTTCCTGTAGAATAGCTGCACGAAGTCCAGTGTTTGGATAGCCATATAATCAGCTGTTGTATGATTTAAATGTTTAAGAAAGCATGAACAACTGAAGTATGTGTTGCTCTTCTAAGGCAATACAGAACGAAAGGATATTGTAAACGGACAGAAAGGGGACCATAACATAAACAGAAAGAAAAACTTTAAATATTTTGTTTTTATTTTTTATTCATCACCCACTCTTCTTCTTTACAGCACCACTCCAACAACCATCTCCAAAAGTCAAACTGCTCGTCGTCTGACACGTTCTCAATCCAGTATATATGTAATAATCTTTCTTTCGAAAAGATCTCATCTGACACTTTATTTATTTCATGTATCACTATTTATTTCATGTATGACAATTAAATGAGCTATCTCGCAGTTTGACAGTCCCTCCGTGGCTTTGAATACTGAAATTGAATTTAAAAGTGCACGTATTACTTAAAAGTATAAAAAATCAGCGAAGAAAATATTATAAATAGCGTCCTAGTACTTACTGTTTCCGTTGGCTAATTTAGACACCGTGATACTAACATAAACGGCCTCATAAGTTTACTTACACTCCTTTTCTGTCAAAGCCATTTTGCAAAAGAAAGGTTTATAAACTATCAGCTTTTTATAAAAGCATTAAAAACTCATATTAGGCTTCACGTGTGCAAATAAAAAGCAGTATTTAAGCCGGAACAGGTACCAGTTATAATCTTGTTATACTAATCTTTTAACTCTTTCGCACCTGAATTTAATTTTTGTAAATAGTAGAAATTTATACATCATGCTTAAAATGGCTAAAAACTGCAAAAAGACTTGAAATCACCCTATCAAACTATATATTTTCTGAAAGCTAAATAAATATACATCAAATATCTTTAAAAATACTTTCAAAATTTTCAAGATGACTGACTCAAGTGTCACGTGACTCCAAAGAAAAAAAAATATTTCGGAAAAAATAAACAGAAGATTTGACTTTGAAGCTACAAGGACTTTTTAAAAATGCAAATCAGAACTATAAACATTCAGAAATGCATTCTCCAAGAAACGTAGATGCAAATAGAGTGCTCAAACATCTCAAAACCTTTGAGATTTCAGAAATTATGAACATTTTACCAAAGTTAGTTTTTTCAAAATGTCACCCTCAAAAAAGACTAAACCTACAAATGTCATTATTAGTCTTAGTTATGTGTTACTTTTTGTATGGAAAACTTCAAAACAGTTTTTACATACAAATTTATCACATTTTTCACAATAATTTGATGTTTTGGTGTCCTTGATTTTACCAGACCGGTTTTTCTGATAACCGCATACGCAACACCTTTGTCGTTGTGGGTGGCGACTGGTAGCAAAGTGTTTGCCTTTCATCCGTAAATCAATGCTAATAGGCATTCTTCCTCTCACTGGTCTGTTTCCAGAAACATCATTGAGATAATCCTCCACAAGTAAATGGACAAGTTCTATCCTGAAGGTTTTGTGAGATTTCCGCTTCATCTTTTTATCGGGATGAGCATTGAAGTAGAGAACTTTGGAGTTTACAATACACAACTCCAAGAGTCGGAAAAAAACACGCTTCCACCACTTGATTGATTTTCGACCAACAGAATAATAGGTTAAAAGTTGGTCACATCTGTCAACCCCATTCATGTATGTATTATACTGGCATATTATGTCAGGCTTTTCAATTGGATCTTCATTTCCACGACACCCAATGAATTGTGAATTGGTGCCTTGGATAGAGGAAAGTGCGTACACATCACGCTTGTCTTTCCAATGGACTGCAACTATCCTCTGTGATTCCAAGAACTTCATCTGGCCTTTTTGAAGGGCTCCAGTAAATTCCTTGGGAAATTTTCCACGATCTGAACGTATGGTTCCACAGGAATAGGTTTGGCGTTGTTGCAAATCATAAATCAATTTGTAACTCGTATAAAAGTTATCAAAATAGACATGAAAGTTTTTATCAAGATACGGCTGGAGAAGATCAAATACAACTCTGTGTCCTAACCCATTCTCCTGACCAGTGTCTTTCTTTCCTGTATAAATTTGTAATTGCAAGCAATACCCTGTCTGAGCTTCACATAGTACCCATACTTTGATGCCAAACTTTTTCGGCTTTTTTGGCATGTACTGAATGAAAGTTACTCGACTCTTAGTCCCAATCATTTGCTCATCAATTGACAGCTGTCTTGTAGGATAGTAAGTTATTTTGAATTTATCATTCAGCATCTCAGGTAAGTGACCAAGCTTCGTAAGCTTTGAAGGGGGTTCATCATTAGATTGCGGAGCGTTGTTGTCAACAAGATGGAGATATCGTGAAATTTGACAGAAACGATCACGGCTCATTACAGTAGGAAACCAAGGCATATTGAATATTCCATCTTGTCGCCAATAGTCAGCCACTTCTGGAAGTCTTATCATTCCCATTGCAATGGTTATTCCAAGAAAAGCCTTCATTTCAGCGACATCAACATTGTGCCAGGGCTGAGAAGAGGGTTTCGCTTGCTGTTGCTGGTGATAATAGCGGTTTGTCTCCTGAACCATTGTATCCAAGTAATCAGGAGTAAGAAACAAAAGAAAAGCATCCAAGGCAGTTTGTGGAGCAATATTCCTGTTTGGTCCAATTGTTTCAGCAAAAGGAATGTCATTGTTATCATTGTAAAAATCTTTAGCTTCTACCCACATTGGTTGAATGGTAATATCTTTTTTTTTTGTTTGCGTTCTTGTTTTGTTGTTTTGCTTTTCTTGTAACAGTTTGTTTTCTTTTCGTATTGGCAGGTGAAGCACTTTTATTCACTTTATCATCAATATTCCTGTCAACATCAGCAGCAGCACCATCATCATAGTCAGGATCATTGACATCATTATCATCGCTAGTGGAAATGTCGTCATCAGGTTCACTACCGATGTCATCACCAGGTTCAGGGTCATCTGGGTTATAATGATCCTAAAAAAAAGAATGTTCCAATTGTATGTATATATGATGATGTTGAATCAATTGAGCTACACACTAAAATAGTACAACAACTTTTCATAGCAGGACAGTATTCATTGCTAGCTTTCTGATCACACAGAGGGTTGAGGGTTGACGTATCATTGAAGGAGCATAAGCCGAAAAGCCAAAAAGAGATAAAGAGAAAGTCTGATCCAATCATTGATAAATGAATCATATCAGGCTATAATTTGTAAAAACAGACCAACAAAGAGAAATTCCAAAGTCTACTTACCATATGTAGGAGTTGGTTTTGTCTAAGGCATGGATCAACACCAGGGTTTGACAAGGTCTTAGTCAAACTCGCTGAGCCAATGTCATTTTCATTACAAAAAAATAATTCGGGTTCAATATCTGAGTCCCCCACTTCACTATCACTGTACTCAGACCCATCATCTTTCCAAACAGCGGCTAAAATTTCATCCACAGTGACTTTCCTTTTATTTGACATTTCATTGACACTCTTCAACCTTGTACACCTAACTCTACTCTTTTCTGCATTTGTTTGTTTACAACGGTAGCTGCCAAATTTAATATCATCCCTCATACTGACTTTGAGGTGGTTTTGAGCAATCACTCTGCTATTCAGACCCGTCATTTACTGATTTATTATTACAGGGTCGTTAACGACCCGTTTCGGTGCGAAAGAGTTAAGATGTAACCCTAACCGAGACCAGTTATAATCTTATTAATAATACCTTATGATTGACTGCATTAATGACTGGTACTCCTTAATATTTGAGATATAAAATACATACTTGTTTATCAGAAGTAACAGTCCGTAATTTCAAACGATGAAGGTATTGCAGTAACTTCGCAGTAGTAAGCAAGACAATTATAAGTAAGTATCAGGTTTTAATCATTGAATAATTTATCTGCCTATTATTAACGCATTGACTGTCCAAAATAGATATGCCAAAACCGAAGATTGTAAGAAATACATCAAAGGAAGAGAAAAGATTGGAAAGGGAAGATAGGAAAATAAGAAAGCTAAGAGGGAAAAAACGTAAGTGTACAATATTGGATCATAAAATATTATATTAAGTCACTGTTAACACATAGAATTTTTTAACATAGTGTTCAAGGCAACCATGTCAATGAGCAACTGGCAAGTTAGTCACTCAACTCTGCTAGACGAGATCAACTACAAATGCATCACGGACCATTATACCATGGAACGAATGCAGTTAATTTTCCAAAACAGCCTCCAAACAGAAGAGGAAAACTTCTTCTTCTGGAAACAATTAATTTCCTTTGTAGTAGAGATTGAGGGGGTTGCGATGAGAGATCAAACACCTCCATATAGAGGACAATAAACTAAAAAAAGGAACTATATGTGTTTTCTATACAAAGCTCCGCAAGTCAATATGTAGCCTTTCAGGAATAACACCATAACTATTGTTATAATTATTATTTTGTCCACTCGTAGAACATAGAATGGTTAGTATTGGAGTTTCAAGTATTGAATTAGCCTTGTTCTTATGCTTCGGCCTAACAACTCTGTGTTATAAAGGGTAATTGAAGGGTTAATAACACAGCGATATTCCCATGCCATCCAAAGAGATTTGTTAATCTATTTCTGCAATTCCAATAAAGTAGTGTTTTCAAAGAGCAGCGTATAACACTGACTTCAGACGGAATAACAGTCCTTATTATAGCCTAACCCCCAAAAAGTAACCTTAAAAATGATTAATTGCAATATCTTATGAACTGCAGTAGCAGTAATACTCGAAATGCAAAAAATAGTAGGTATTCACACTAAACATAATGGTGCAAAGTTTTAAATCTTCATGCTGATGTCAACACATATAATTAAGGGCCAAGAAAATAGCAAAAAACAAAAACAAAAACACACACACAAAAACTCCATATTATTTGCAATTTTCTATCTTTTGACATTCTGCATATTGGCAGTTATTAATAATTGACTAGTATCCCGTGTAAAAACTTTTTACTGTTGCATTTCTCAAAACGACGCATCGCTCACACCCGTGTCGAACATTATACAGAAATAAAAGGTTATCATAATCGGCGCTGTGCATACCACTTCTAATTTAGGGAGTGAAATATTTAACTTTTTTTAAACGGTTTTTTCTACATATTTGACGTAAGGCTACGCAGAGGCGGCACTATTTTTTAATCTAACGTCATTATTAAAATGTTGTAAGATTTCAGTTCATCGTGAAAAGAGAAAGAGGTGATTACGAAACATAAAATGTAGATTTTGACACAGACACAAAAAAAACCTCATGTCACGATGGATGAAGTGGCTGCTGTATTTGTTGGTTAAGATGGCACATAGCAAAGGCCAATAGGTGGGAATTTTGTTCTTACAGTTTTTAATGATAATGGGTGGTAAACAAAGCTGCCTTGGCGTGTAGTGAAAAATAAAAACGCCAAAGGAAATATGAATGATAAACGGAATTATACCTGCTAACGTTGCTTCTTTACTCCAATAAGATTCGATAGCATTCGTTATTTCATTAGTCAGTTCTTTACCAAACACCCTTCATATTACAATGTCGAATTTATTTATTCTTTCATAATTAATTTTACCTAAAAAAGAAGATTTCTATTAATCATAAAAACATATTTAGCTACATATACGCACAAACAAAAGCAAACTAAAAGAACGAACGCAAACTTGAAGCAAACATATGGGTAGGAACAGGGAATATTTATTAAAAGATCATGAGTTTAGCTTCAGCCTACCAAACAGTCAAAAAAGAAATGAAAGATATGTTATGAAGAAGAATAAAAACGCCATGTAAATGATATGCGGAATTATACCTGCTAAAGTTGCTTTTTTATCCACTAAGATTCGATACCATTCGTTATTTTAATAGTCTGTTCTTTACCAAAACACTCAAGCATTTAGACTTGTTAAATTCTTTCGTAATTATTTTAAACTAAAAAAAAGAAGATTTCCATGAGCAATGAAAACCATATCATAATAAACAAAATGTTACACATACACACAAACAAAAAAGGAAAGCAAAATAAAACAAAACACAAACTTGATTTCTTATCCAAATCGGAAAGCAAACATAGAAAAAGTTATTAAATTATCATGAGTATAGTTCCAGCCTACCAAACAGTCAAAAATGAATTAAATGGAAAAAGACGAAAAAGACGAAAACAGTCTCAAAACTTTGATTTTTGATTCAGTTCTTCCGTGAATTTACTTACACTTGTTAATTCAATCTTTACGATACGATCTTTCTCCGAAAATGACTAAAACAATAAAATTAAAGATCTTCGTTTTAAAAAAAACTATCTTTGTGTTCGTGAAGTTTTTTGTTTTTGTTTTTACTGCTACAAAATGATCGTTAACCAATTTCGAACGAAGAACATTGCATTGCTTGCGCTTCTCCATTGACGTTTTTCGGCAGATTTTCAGTGCGAAACCAAAAATAACAAAACGGAGGAGCATATACTAATCGTGGATGTGCACACAGTACACTCAGTTACTCACTTTCTAAAGATGCCGTATTGAATTTTCCATAGAAACATTTCATACCCAGTCTTTTTTCACACTTACCAAGTTGAATGTGTTGCACACGATTGCGGATTATTATAAGTAGATTAGATAAAAACGTGGCAGTTATAAATAATTAATTAGATAAAAACGGATTAATAACAGATCAATGATCTTTCTATTAATGCGCACTCACCTTCCGATCATATTTTATTGTTTAAACTATATTAAATTTTCGTACTTTGCGCATTATTTTAACTTTATAAAGAGAAAATTGCAAATATTTTTAAAAAGTAAGTAAGGACAGCTGATATTATTTTATAAAAGTTTACTGTAAGTTCATATTTTTAATATTCACTGTTATAATACAATGACTGGAAATATTGAAATTTTGAAGTTACAAGTATTACTGAAGGGAGACTTTGTTATTTACAATAAAACGCTGTCGATTAATTTGTGGATTTTTTTATTTTAATTATAGTCTATTTAGAGTTTGCAGAGTTTGCCTTTTACCTTTGGAAGATGGAACCTGCACGATATGCCTGATTTGTGAAAACAAACAAATCAGAGATAAAATGCACAAAGTAAGGGCAAAGGTTCTTACTTTGGAGCAACAAAGGCTGGAAAATGTAAAGTTGAAAAAACAACTAGCTTTACTAGAAGAGCACTATCCAGAGGCTTTTGTATTGTCCGAGGAAAGTGACAGTGATGATGAAACGTACACGTATGTATGAAAAATATCAATTTTGTGTTGTTTCTAGAGTTCATTACTGTAATTGTTGTTTCGAACATTCTGTTATAGAACGAATAGTTGTGCTTCTTCGAAGAAAGCAGTGAGGGTTCAAATAAAATCTATATACTAATCACGAGTGTGCATCCGCTTTTTTCACGCTTTCACTCTCTAAAATTTCGGGTCGTTTTTGCGGTCACTTATTCATAATGGAGTGTCAGACCACGGCGGTTAATACTTTTCTACGATTAGTATAGGGGAAAACATTGCATTGCATTTAATCGTTTCAAATGTTTTGATTATTCGCGAGACAACAACGAAAGTATTGCGCGAAGATTTATTAATGTTTTTAGGGTAAGTACGCTTTAGAACTTTTTTGTTTGTTTGTTTTGTTTTTTCTTATAGTATTAATAGGGTTTCTGCGCCATTACTTTTCAAATAATACGCGATTGAAGAAATGAATATCATGGTTTTTAATCACGACGGTCTGGGTTCATAAAGAAAATCGCAATTGTTTTTAATTCACATTTTGGCACTTTTACGACTTTCGCGTTTGGCTTTTATTTACATTGGGGTGTGGATTCCATGAACAGTTACAGCGATTTTAATCTTTTTGTTGTTTACCTGTACACACAATTTATTTTTACTACTGCATATATCGTATCGTGAAAGATTTATTATGAATATTTTGATGTGTTTCAGATCTTCTGATTAAAAAGTTTTTCTGTTCATAACTCCAGTGTTGAACTAAATATACTTTAGCCGGAATACCTAGAGATTTTTAAAATTAAAGGAGTGAAGAGTGTTTTTTTCTGTTTTGACGTTAGATATTTTTAATCATGGGGAACCATTGCATTGCATCTTCAATTTATACATATGTAAAAAGTGAAAAAAGTGGACGCACAGCATTTTTTTTTTGTTTTTTTTGATGAATTAAAACCTGTGTTTTACACGCTGTTCAAAACTACATTCTAAACATTCTACATTCAAAACAATTGAAGAACTTTATCTTACTAAAATTCACTATACTAAGCCTTTCTCTCTGTTCAGCTCACATCGATTAAAACCTGTAAAAAATTTTTACTCGGGTTACTAGTTTATATATAAATAATTAACTGTTATTTTTATTCAACAACTTTGTGCACTTACTTTTGAATGTGATAGGTTAAGAATCCTGAAGTAATGGCAACAAATGTATTCACAAATAAGTCAGAAACAGCTCAGAGACCGGTGCGTAAATTAAAGTTTCGTATTGGAAAAATAATTATTTTGTCACTAAACACAGATAACTTGTTTTTACTTGGTTTTAGGTTGTTACTATTAAGCAAAGTGAGGTGAGAAAAACTCAAGCATATGGAAAGACAGTATACGAAGTGAAGTGCCCAGAATGTGGTGTCTACCAGCCTAAGCTGACTAGGCACCTTACTGCAAAGTTGCATAACTGGAACGTAACGGATGGAAGGGACATACAAGAATGGTAATGAATGTTTTGTCAATACTTTATATTTCGTTGGTTTGATTGAAAACACTTTTCCCTCTTAGATATCTCAATACAAATATTCAGATGGCTTTCGAAAGCCCAAGGCATGCATCATTTGCAATCGCTGGTTCATGCGACTAAACCAACATTTGGAGAACGTCCATAACCTAAAACCAGCGTCATCCGAATATTTGCAAGCTCTCAAAGCAGGAGCAGAAGAGGTAAATGGAATAATTTTTTGTATTCAGGTACTTTTTATATTCCTATTTCAGTAATGTTTTTTATATCAGTTTGAGAACGCTAACAAACCTTCCAATAAAGTTACAAAGGCATTTGTACCCATAAAGGGAAAATTCAAGAAGAGTTCCCCAAAATACTCCATGGTGATATTAAATGCCGAGATGATATCGTAAGTGGTTTTGATCGTACGTTAGATTTACTGTCTAACCAAAATGCAAATTTACAACATAATCCATGTTATCTTAAGACAATGGTCAGTTGACGCTGCTTCCTTCAATTTTTTCTATAAGGAGAAAAAGGAGTTGTTCACGGACTTCCACTATTACCTAGTGAACGTGTTAGGCTCCACACTCAACAATGCGGCTACCCATATTTGTAAGAATTAAAAAATACACTTTTTTATTAAAGTAGCTAAAGATGTCATGTATTAAATTTGCAACTGTCTTTAGCGAATCTTCGGAACATGTGGAGAGTGCTGGATAATCAGTTTTCTCTTTATCCAAATGCATTAGCAAATGTGCACAATTTTGAAGACATGTACTTTCTGCCATTATTGCAAGAAATTCGAGAAAATTCCAAGGTAACCAGCTATATATATATGGTTGTGTTAGTGACTATGGTATCCTGGAAATTTGAAGTTTGTTTCATTTTTAACAGTTCATCTTTTAACTTGGAGTTCTTTTTTCAGCTGCCATTAACAAGTCAAAAGCCTCATCTGAAGCCTCAAACCATAATTAGCAGATTCTCTAGCCTGAAACTGTTGCTGACCTTTTCTCTGAATAGAGAAGTCTATATTGATTTGAGTGCCCTAGTTATAGAAAAACTTAAAAACAAAATGGCAGAACTCAAAAAAACATTGGAGTAAGTGCTCTAGTAATTTTTCTATAATTATTTTTAAAGTGTTTTCTATAGACTTCTGACTTCTTATGTATTTTCTTTCTTTAACTATTTCAATGATGCTTTTTGACTTTTACTTTGATTTCCAATGTCTACGCATAGTCTTATGACATGAATATTGATCATTTCTTTAAAGAAGTTACAAAGTTCAAAGACAACATGATCTTATTGCACATGAGAACGAGAACTTACTTACGCCAAATGACTTTATACAATATGGAAAAAGCAATCAAGGTGATCAATCTGTTGGAGCATTTGAAGAAAAATGCCAGCAAAAGCATATCCGTAGCTGAAGCCTGCAGCATCCGTAATTACTTAATATTGCAGGTCTGCATATTTAATGGAGCTCGCTCTTCAAACATAATGAACATGACCATACGCGAATTTGAAACTGTGTTTGAGGATCCGGAATACCCTGACACTAAGGTACCTCTGAACTGTTGAATAATTTTAATGAAGATCATCCAGTATGTTACAACTTTTACTTTACGTTTGCAGGTCATCAAGAATCATCGTTATAAAACGTCTTTCTTGTACGGTGACAAGATCATGGTGTTTTCAAATGACATATACGAGCACCTACAGGTATATTTGATAAACCTTTTACTCATTCAAAAAATTATTGTTCTAATATTTGTAGTACACATCATATATTAAATTTCACTTAGACCTATGTTGCACATGTCAGAAAGGTGTTTGTAAAAGACAACGACTTAGCACCTGAACTGCGATACTTGTTTGTATCATCTCGACCAAACGCGGTGTATTCAAATCACCAAAAGGCACAGTCTTTGGTCACAAAAGCACTGACTTCAACCCTTAAGAGCGGAGATGTGGTGCCTTTAGGCAGCAGCAGTGTTTCAACAACATGCTTGCGGTATTTCATTGCCTTTATAGTATAAAAATATAAGAATTGTAGTGATATCTATATTGAATCTAATTTTTTTATAATGCTGCTATCACAACTGAAATTGCAGGCATGCAAGGCGAAGATTGCGAGAAATTGGCGCTTTACTTTTTTAAGCACCGGCCAGAAACTTGTAGAGTACTACATAAAGAATTGGGCAAACCGTGAGGCGTTACGAATTTCATTGAGCGTAGCAAACACGTTTTTGGGGGTAAAAACCTATTACCAAAAAGCTTGTCTCGCCAACTACAGGCTGCCAAAACGGGACCAAGTGCTTAAACTGATTCGGCAAGGAACGGGGGAAGATAGAGATCCTCAGTTGGAAATGCTAATGACCGAAACCTTTGCTGGTAGGATTTAGAAAATCTTTATTATTTTTTGGTAATATCTATTGAAAGATATGTTATAGTTATTTGCATGCCATTGTATGAAACCATTAAATTTTGTTTATCAGGGGCTGGAAGCTGAGGATATCGAACCGTCCGTGGAAGAGGAGCAGCCAGAATCGGAACAAGTAATTATCTGCTAAATATATATTTTAGCAATGTGCATATCTTCTTATTATATAATTAATTCTTTATTTTAGGGGTTGGAAAGTGAGGATATCGAACCGGTGGTGGAACAGGTGCAGCCAGAATTGGAACAAGTATTTATCTGCTAAAAACATATCTTAGCAATGTTTATGACTTATTGTTATATAATCAATTCTTTATTTTAGAGGTTGGAAAGTGAGGACATCGAACCGGCGGTGGAACAAAAGCATTCAGAATTGAAACAAGTAATTATCTGCTAAAAATATATCTTAGCAATGTTTATGTCTTGTTATTATATAATCAATTCTTTATTTTAGGGGTTGGGAAGTGAGGATATCAAACCGGCGGTGGAAGAGGAGCAGCCAGAATTGGAACAAGTAATTATCTGCTAAAAACATATTTTAGCAATGTTTATGTCTTATTATTATATAATCAGCTATTCTCATTAGCATTTGGAATGTGACGATGCAGAAGAAGCGAATAATCAGCAAACAGCACACTAAGTAATTTTGATATAAAAAAAATCTCAACAATTCCCTAACTCTTTTGTTATAACTTCAATTCTTCAATTTAGCAAATGGAAATTGAGAATGGCGAAAAATCCCTAGCAGAAGAGCCCCAAGAAAAAGTAATTTGTTTTTGTTTACTCTGAACACCTGCTAACATGTTAGGGGTTTTTGTAATAATGATTTATATTAATCACTTTATATAACTTAAATTTATAGGCTAATGCAACTAATCAGAGCTCGAGGGACGAAGATGACGACACTTCAAGGAGCTCAGTAATTCCTTTGCTAACATTGTCGTAGTCATATAGCGGCAGTTAGACCGCGCATGACACATTCACGATTAGTATAAGCGGAAACCCTCACAGCGCATTTGATCGTTCAAATGTTTTGATTGTTTGCAAGATCAAGAATCGATAGAGTTGACGTTCGTTTGCCAGCAAGTTTTCATTTGCTATTTTGAAAAAGAGGTAATGAAACATACGAGAGTAAGAAATCTCAAGACAACGAAGTTAGTAACGAAAGTATTGCACGAAGATTTATTAAAGTTTTTAGGGTAAGTACGCTCTTGAACTTTTTTGTTTGTTTTGTTTTTCTTATAATATAAGTAGGGTTGCTGCACCATCACTTCTCGTTTAGGAAAGACCAATAAAAAGAATGAAATTTGAAGAAATGAATTTTAAATCATGACGTTCTGGGTTGGTGAAGAACAATATTCTATATTAATATCCAACCTTAGCTTCGTAAAAAAAAATCACTCGAAGGTATTAATTTGTTTTGACACGTTTACGACTTACAGGTTTGGCTTTTCAAAATAGCAAAATCGCTTCTGTTTACCTTGAATCATGGGTTCCATGAACAGTTACAGCCATTTTAATCTTTCTGTTGTTTTCATGTGCGCACAATTTATTTCTATATCGTATCGTGAAAGGATTTAATATGAGTATTTTTTATGTGTTTCAGATCTTCGGAGTAAAAAGATGTTTATGATGTGCAGTGTTGACAATGAACAGGTAAAATGTTTTATCTGGAATACCTACAGAGTTTTTAATTAAAAGTGTGAGGAGTACTTTTTTCCATTTTGACATTACATTTTTTAATCTCGGGGAACCATTGCATTGCATATTGAATCGTACAAGGCGCTTTTCGAGAATTACATTTTTGATGATCCGCGCAGGGCTGTGATGTTTGATCGCCGACTTGTCGGTAACATTTACTGTATTTTTCAAATCAGTTGGATGTGCTTTCTCAACATCGTTCCGTGATTAAAATTTTTGTAGCCATTTTTTGAGACGTCATTTTAAAAATCAAAACACGTAAAATATTTTACACAAGATGCAATTTATTTTAGAGAGTGGAAATAGCGGATGCACAGCTCGTATTTTTTATTTTTGATGGGTTTCAGATCTTCCAAGTAAAACAATATTTTTTGTTCTATGCCCCAGTGTTGATTGCAAACTTAGAAAAATGTTTTATCTAGGTTGTGTCTGTTTAAGTGGATCTTTAAAATCAGGGGAACCATCGCATTGCCTCCTAAATTAGACTCGAAGTTGTTTTTGGAAAACATCTTTAAAACCTCTAAGAAAATAACTGGTAGTTTTATGGTCCGCGTTATTGACAAAGTGGTGACTACAACACTAACGCACTTTCTGTTTGTCATTTTGTAAATTAATTTTTCGACACCATTTTTGAGACGTCATTTTCAAGAATTAAAATCCGTAAAAATTTTTTACACGGGTTACTAGTATATATTATATATGTATTACATACATATATCTTTACATACATGTCAAAGTAATCAATGGAGCAAAAAGAGATGGCTAACGTTTACATTGAACATTACTTGAAAACGCCCAACTTCGAAAATAAGTTCTCTCGGGAAAGGTGTATTACTTCTAAGGTTTTCGTTTTGGTCATATCAGGGTCACGATGATGTGTCTAAACGATTGAGGACAAAGCAGCCGCTGATATTGTTCGACACACAAACTCGATGTTACTGCCTCTATAAGGATGATATAATCATTTCAGCAATAGAAGAAATAGATGAAGCAATAATTGCAGTGCTTTCATTATTCTATTTGTTCAATATTGATTATCCGTCACAAATAGAATTGGGATTGTGCTTTATGCAACACATCATTTTCGATGATAAAAGTTTCCCGAAGGAGAAACTCGACACATTCGACGAGATGATGCAAAAGTACTTTGCTTTTAAAGGAACTCAGTAAAGTTGCACAAGATATTTTCGAAGAAAGCTTAATCTAAAAGTTATTCCATGTAAAGGACTTGGATATATTTATAACAAACTACTATATTCCTTTATTCACAAATCTTTATATTGTGTTTACGTATTTTGAACATTTTAGCGCAATTTGTGCAAAGTGCATAAAATTGCCAAATTATAGTCTTTAAAGGGATCCGCCAAAACTTGTTGACTTTAAAAGTAGTTTTTAATAGTACAATTTTACCTCATTTTCTAACTAAAAAGTTTTGAAAGATTTATGTACTTATTTGAGTTAAACATTGAAATAATTGTAACAAAAACAGCTCATACTCTGCATCATGTCTAACTTTATGTATACTTAGGATTTCTTGTACTGTCTTCTGTTATAGTTTATCATTGTTTATTTTCTGTACGTTCTTGTGTTTGTTAAGAAAAAATTATGTAAATTTTGCACATTCAATTTGTAGTATAACCTTCTTGTAACCTATGAAAACAACAAATTAACACACATCCATAGAAAACATTTGCTACCTCCAAATACAAATTACTTGTCATTAATTGTTTTGAGTAATTTACTTAAGTAATTTTTGCTAGCCCTTCGGACAATTTTTTTTTACTTAAACCAAGAAAATGTTTACTTAAAATAAGTACTTTTTTTTACTATTGCTTAAAAATGAAATTTTGCAGTGTTCAATCATGAAAACGTTGAAATGCCAAGAGTGTTATTGAAATCCAGTTGACTCATTTATAAAATTTAAAAATTTAAAGTTAAAACCAGTTAAAAACAGTTTTGGTCAGCGTCGTTTCTTATTCAAGATCTCCAAGCTAACGAAACACATATTGCATTTTTCAAAAATGATCAAGTTCGTGCTTTGCCGGAAATCATTGATATTGAGTTGTCACGTGAACATGAATTTGCCAAAGCAGTTTTCGAATTTAACGATGTTGTAGCAAAATCTTTCGATGTTGTTATGAAAGAAGTTGTTAATGTCTGTTCAGCAGTGGCTGGAGTGTAAACTATAGCTACATATTACAAAACTATTTAACTTTGTGGTTCTGTTTTATTTGAGGGTAGTTTTTATAACAGCCATGAACATATTTTGTTGCTTTAAAATATGGAAGTTTTTCTTTTATCTTCCATACTTTTCATTTCTTGAATTATGTTCATTGTGTTAGTAAAAATGTTTTGTTTTCATATTGGTCAAAATGGCCATTTGACTCTTGACTATTTCCTATGAATCCTATAAGTCCGTTAAATTTTCTTTGATGTTTTATCTTTTGTTGCCATTACTATTAACTGTACTTTTATCACCAGGAAATAGCTACTTTTTATTATTTACCTTCTGTTGTATTGTCCCAGCAACATCATTGCGGATTTTAAAAAAATAATCGGCCTAAGTTTATATGTAGCAGTTTTTTTTCTTTATGTTCTATAAACATTCTAACAAAGTAGGTCTATACATACCTATGTCAGAATATTTTCAGTTTTGTGTAATTTTTTCCGTAAATGCTATCTTCAGATGAAACTTTTATAGGAAAAATCACTCTTTGATTTGGTATACCTTACCCATAGCAAAAACATCTGGATGAACACATAATTCCTATTTCTAAGAAGAGTGAGTCCTAGTAGACCCCAACGGTTTGTTGTATAATGTATAAATGTAAGTGTTTCGGCAAGAACTGCATTGTTTATTATTGTAACGTGTTTTTTCACTTATGGTTTCCATTGGGGGAGGTATATGCATGCATGCATAAATTTACTGTAAGGTTAGGCTGAATCTGCAAGACAGACTGGAGTCATTGCTTTTCAATACAATTTCTGCCGCCATAATTACGCACAGTAGTGGAATTTGTATTGCCAAGCTATATCTCCCTTCAAACGCCCAATACCTTAAGTACGTATCTATCATGTTTCCGTTTACGTAAAGTTCAGCTGTCAGACAGTTTCTCGTGCATCATCCCAACCTTACAATTTCATGTTCATTATATTTTTCAATTAAAACCTTTTATGATGTCGAAAGATGGACTTGCTAATCAAGACAGAAATGAAGTTGTGATGATCTACAAAGCATGTAGTAGAGAACCTCTTAAAAATCGTTTTTTTCGAAAAGGAAAACAAATCCATATACGTAGCTGCATTTGTTCTTATAACTTTACAATCCAACATACGCCCCCTGTATAAATTACGTAAGTCACTTAATGAGGCAATGACAACATTCAATAATTTGAGCAACGTTTAGTAATCCTGCTGCTACCATTTTGTTCCAATTGTCTTGATATACTAAAACACAACAGAAAAGACATTTGGTCGGTGGTGGCCAAAATTCAAAATTCTTAAGTAGCCAGAAGTAAAGACAGTTTTGAATTACTTCAGAAATTGCGAAATGGAAGGTTTTCAATTACAAAACGTGCGTGTAGGTCGGAGGCAGTATCTTGTTACTTATTCCCAGGCAGATGAAAGTAAATTCCCCACTCGTGACAGTTTCGGAAAAATGCTTGCAGACGAATTTGATGCTTGAATTGGTAAAGTGAAAGTTTGTCATTGGGCTTGTTGTATCACTGCTGTTTGAAACTTTCCGCGTTAAGAAATGGTCTTCGGTTAAGATTGGTATTCAAGACCTTCACGTGTTTGGCTTTTCATGGCTTACTTAAGTCATATTATGGGCGTTTCACCACGCATGCGCGATTTTTGCTTTTCTTATGATGCTACCTGATACCCCTTAGAAAGTTAAATGTTAAAGATGTTCATGTGTTTTACCCAATTTTGGCTATTCAGCTCATATGAACGCCTTTTTTACTGCGCATACACGCTGTTGCTTTAATTATGCGGGCACCAAATAGGCCTTGAGAAGTTACCAGGTAAAGACCTTCACATGTTTGGCTTTTTATGGCTTACATTAGTGATATTATGGGTGTGTTTCACCACGCATACGCGATTTTTGCTTTTCTTATGATGCCACCTGATACCTCTTAAAACTTTAACTGGTAAAGCGTTCATGTGTTTTTCATAATTACGACTTAGCTCATAATAGCGTCTTTTCTACTGCGCATGCGTGCTTTTACTGTAATTATGCGGGCACCTGATAGGCCTTGAAAAGTTACCTGGTGAGGGACCTTCACGTGTTTGGCCAATCGCCACCCTATATTTGTGTTTTGTGCCGATTTTTATGTGAATTGAAGAACTTTCGAAATTTAGTCCAAATTTGGCCCAAATTGACCAATTTTGGTCAAATCTGACAAAATGAGGCGCTTACTAATTATATCAAGGGATTTATACATCAAAAACTGTTGTCAAAGAATTATTACCTTAATCGGAATCTTTTCGCGTGAAGAAATTTTCGCGAACTTTGCCCAAATTCGCGAAATTAAGTCCTCGCGAAATTTTTGGAATGACTAAATTCGCGAAATAAAATCCTTGCGAAATTTTGTAACTTGCAAAATATGTTGTAACTCAGAAGAAAAAGCGTGATTCTTGATACAATAAATCTTTTTTATTCCTTCCTTTCTTACGATATTCAAATGTTTCGTGAAAATTTGTTTTGAGACAGCATATTTGCAAATTTGAATCCTCGCGAAATACGATTTTTCTGACCTCACGAAATTAAGTCCGCACGAAAATTTGTCCCATTAAGTTAGTTATTAAACAGTTGTTCATTGCGCGTTACTTTTGATGGATGCAATCAATGAATAGAATACGATGTTATCTTCGCCATACTATCGTTGCTTTAATAAGTAAAGCTTTCTTGTATTACTTCCTTTCTCTAGTATGATGTTTTTTTAATCATTCATTGGATTTATGTTTAAATATTTGTATAGGCTTTCAGAAAGTCATGGAGTGTTGTTGCAAGAATTCAGGTATGGATTTCAAAGTTATTATTTTAATTGTTGTCGTTACTTTGTGACATTTTAAGCTAACTTGTCTTAGAATTATTCATTTATATTTAGGCAAAAGACCTACCAAACAGAATGTCAGTAGTTACTACGTTCCATAAAAGATGTAGTGACGATGCAAAAGATCCTCTAATACACTGCGGAATTTTAAAGACACTTTGAAATCCACAAATCGAACCGACGAATACATTGTACAAGACTTTAGTCCAGGCAATATGGGGACGCCAGCGCCACCTGGGAAAAATTTTCACGGGTAGTTTTGGGTTCCTACACATATATATTTAATGATTCGGGATGGTTTTTTGGCCAAACAGGTGGCTACAAGAATATATTGGCATAATCATGGGGGTATGTAAGGAAAAACCTCAATGAACTTTCAACCTAGGGTAGGGTACTTTATTTGACTGTAACTTCCTAACCATACATGTAATCACTCTGAACTTTGGTCCATACAAGTAATATATACTAAAAAGTATTTGTACCAAATTTGGGGTCAAACTCGATGTTGGTGTGTATTTTACAGACCAGAATAGGACGAAATTGAGTAAAAAATAATATATTTTCATGATTTTTAAGCAAAACATTGTTTCAAATTATCTATTAGATAAGATAGAGTCATCTTCTTCTTCTTCATCATCATCATCATCATCATTTTCACTATCGTCAGCGTCCTCTTCTTCTTCACCATATTCTATGTCCTCATTTTCACTGTCACTATCCTCGTCAAGCACGAAGAGCGTGTTGATATCTTCGGGAAGCATTTCGTCAATCCACTTTATGTCTCCGTCTTGATCCCAACCGTAACCAATCGGTGAAGGCGCATCAAGTATTGGGAAACTAGAAAATTTCCATAGCCTTGCAACATAATTGGCTCTCTCCATGTGAAGGTGAAGAGATGAAAGACACGGTGGGATAACAGAGAGATCAACGATAACGCCTTTTTTCTGCTTGCGTTCAAACATTTCAAACCGAGTTGAGTTGACATTTATCTTTTTAGAACCATATAACTTGCAAACATAATTTTCCAGGAGCTTCTTAAGAGCAATCGGTAGTTCCCATTCATTTCCAAGTTGAGTAAACATTTCAACAAAACGGTCATCTTTCAGCATTGTTTTCCAGCAAACTGATTTTCCTTTTCGGAAAAATGCTGACACATAATCATTGCCTGTAAAGGCATGAAAACCAATGAGGGCCTGGCGTTGATCAACTGGAAGAGTGATACAGTCGAGCCATACATTTTTGCGATAAGATCCGTTACCATAATCTATCTTCACTCGACTTTTTTCAACAATAACTCCGAGTGCAACCACTAATATATCGGTATCACCTGATGGTGAGCGAATACAAACATTGCCAGGAGATGATGCCAGTATATTTAATGCGTGTAAAACGACTTTTGTGTCTGCCTCTTCCTGGTCACTCTTTAAATCATTGTTATCAGCGTTTCCATTTGCAGTGACAGTAACACAATAAGTATCTGAAGATAAAGTGATTACACTGCATTCGAGGAGACCAAGACATTTCTGAGAGTTTTCTTTGATGTATTCGAAGGTCATGGTGATCAATCGGGATTTATTTTCATTGTTGGCGAAGAATTTCCCAACATCCTGGGGTGTTTTACATTTTATTGATTTGATAATCAATCTCGAACCAGATCCCCTTTTCAATCTTTCGCCATTCTTGATACTGAAATTACGGTATGTGTCAGCAACGATGTCCACGCGAGAATAATGTTTAGGTAAAGTGTTAAGAAACCTCAGAATCCAATCTTCAAATGTATCTGGAAGCGTTTTTGATATGACACGGTAATGAGCAATCATATCAATTACCAAATTTGAAGCATGTCTTTCTGATGATGGCGTTGTTGTTGAGTTTGGTGGAAGAACGATTTCCAGCAGCTTACTCTTTGAGGTGGATCGTATCTTGCCATCAGGATGGGCTAAACTCAAAGGTAAATGGTATAAGGGAAACTCTAAAGCACGATTGAAATCAATAGGCTCATTTGCTTTGGAAGAAATTGTCAACAGCTTTTCCAGAACACTCCGGTTGGCCTCGACCACTTCATATTTCCCATTTTTCTTCACTTTTTTGCAGTTGTTGCTACTAAATAAAGCAGGTTTCTGCTGTTTGATGGATTCATGAAAACCTGTTTTGGATGAATGAAGTCTTTCTTTCCTAAACTCTTCGTACAAATTCAGACCTATTTTACGGATTTCAAGCACTTTATGAGGATCTCCATCATATTCAAGCCCAGAACTTAAGTTGAATAACCCTTCTTTGTCAACTTCAAGTCCAAAAGGGTTGATAAAGTTGTCTTCTAAGACGGTAGCAATGGTCTGGACGAAGTGTTCAGACCATTCAATTTCTTTTTTCCGTAGGACTTTACAATCTCGCTTTGACCGAGACGGCTGAGCCAAATCTGTAAGGTCCCGCATAATCTCTGCTTGTTTTGGACGATTTAAACACCATTTCAATACATTCATTTGGTTTGAGGAAAACCCTTTGATTCCGCCTGTAAAGAAAGGTCCATACATGACACTTTAAGTGATGTGTACAATTTCAATTTTGGTAGGACTAATTGATAGGAAAAGAATTTTGAGTTTATGGCGGTAACGAGTGTTGCCTGTAAAAAAAGAAATTACTGACAGATTAACAAATTCCGAAAAAAATAGTAAAGTGACAGGGTTCACTTGCAATTAAAGGAACCATCTTGTTTCACAAGCTCATGAAAAACTTGAGAAGCTAAAAATGATAACATTTTGAAAACCGATCCAGGTGAAATTAGATTAGTGAGCAAAACAGACGTGAGCGAAATGCTGGTTTCCGCATATGGTCAAATGGTTAGATAATCTTGTTAGGAGTTGCAAATAATCTTACCGATTCCAATGCCATACATCTCGTGAAGTTTTTTCATTGAAACTGCACGTTGATTATCAATTATAACATCATTGATGTATTCTTTAACTTCCGTAAAGTATGAGCGTTCGTATGGTATCTTGTCAACATCACCATCAGCCTCAGCATTATTGATGGTACTACTGCTTACACATGGGGATTCTTCCGTTTTTGGTGAAAAGCCTTTCGTGTAGTTCTGATAGCAGGGTTTGTGAACGCGATATTCCTTGGCTATCAAATCTAGATCCTGAATTTCGTAGAATTGAAATTGATCTTTCGCTTCTGTGGCTTTCTTTATTGCCTGTGCCGCTGCATTAGAGGTGATGACATACGGTGTGTACCTTATGTTCTTGTGCTGAATGCGGTATTTGCCACATACCTGGCATTCTGGTGGAAACAAGCTAATACATCCCTGTGGTTCTGGGCTAGACAACCGTCTTGATTTTCTTGGCGCAGGTTGTTCCACTGTCTCTTGAAACCTTTTATCACCAAGCACGAGAGTGAACCTGTAGATTTCAAATACATAGAATTAATTTAAATCTAACCATCAAGTAAATTGATGAAATTGAATGTTGTTACCGTTTATAACAAGGGTCTAAATGAACACCATGCAAATTTTGATCAAAATTCTCAGGTATTTGAGTGACTTGCTCCAAAAGATTATTCTGACCACCAAGTTCATTACGCTTCTTTTTTGCTTCTAAAATGCGCTTGATGTTGATATCTGACAGTGGTTTTATTTTAGAATATGCAGTTTGTTTTTCGTAGTGCACGATACATTTTAATACTTGACTCATTATTAATTAATTATCTAGTGTCTGAAATGAAATAAATAATCATCAATTTGTTAATAGTATTTCCCTGGGTCTGTAAAATACACGCTTATTAAGACTTTGACTGTAAATATAAACAACATAATTTAGAACATATCTTACTTGTATTTGGCAAATTTTGGATTGATTACATGATTATTAATAAAGTTATGAGTAATCAAAGTACCCATCCCCAGGCAAAGTCATTTTTACAAATTTGCTAAGGGACCAAGATTCAGCCATATTCCGTCCTGTTAACACTTTTTAACAATCAAAATCTTATGTACATCTCATCCTTATCATAACTTTGATATTCAACCATGAAATCAAGACTCTATCTTATCTAATAGATAATTTGAAACAATGTTTTGCTTAAAAATCATGAAAATATATTATTTTTTACTCAATTTCGTCCTATTCTGGTCTGTAAAATACACACCAACATCGAGTTTGACCCCAAATTTGGTACAAATACTTTTTAGTATATATTACTTGTATGGACCAAAGTTCAGAGTGATTACATGTATGGTTAGGAAGTTACAGTCAAATAAAGTACCCTACCCTAGGTTGAAAGTTCATTGAGGTTTTTCCTTACATACCCCCATGTTTATGCCAATATATTCTTGTAGCCACCTGTTTGGCCAAAAAACCATCCCGAATCATTAAATATATATGTGTAGGAACCCAAAACTACCCATGAAAATTTTTCCCATTCAAGGTGGTGCTGGCGTCCCCATATTGCCTGGACTACTTTGACTATCAAATATGATTCGAAAGAGATGTTTGGTAAACCAAAGGCAGATAATATTTAGTATTCATTGTATGATGTTTGCTTTCATCACATTTTTTCCATTTACGGTTTGATCATTTTTGAAAACTTACTAATCATTTTTGTAAAGTTTGAGGGAATATATTACACATTCAGGGCTCTATTTCTATCTCCAGACCGCTTAATACGGCCTAAAATAATAGAAACCACCCTGAATATTTCACAAATCGGCAACTAAAGTCACTTGTTAGAAAGAGCTTAAGGTTAAAAGCTCTGTTCCTACAGTTAGAGTAGCAAAGTTGACATTTATATTATCAAACATCAACTTTGATAACCTCCAGTTAGCTTGAACTAGGGTTAGGGTTTCTTAGATTGGCATAGGGTCATCACACTTTCAAATATCAACTTTGATCATCTCCATTGACAACCACGGCCTTGTTTTCATACCAAGCCTCGTTTTCAAGATGGATATTTAAAGTACATATGTCAGCAATCATTTGTGTCAAGAATGACATGAAACCTTATTGGACACCTCAAAATCAATTCACTATGTCTGCCACTATTTGAAGATGTTTGCGTTGTAGGCTGTGTTGTGGTCTGCTACAACAATTGTATTGCAAAAGTCGCACTTATTGTTGTCTTTGTTTGATTCAATTGTCCCTATTCATTCAGGCAGGCTCTCTTGGGCTTATTTAGTTCTGTGTAGCTCAGCTGCTAATTATATCTATATATGTATTTGTTCTATTGTATGTTGTCATAGCTACACTTATTGTTTATAGTTATATGACACACCCAATTATTGTGATTAGAACTGATGACTATTAGAATGTAATTCAATTTACAGACCATGAGTTTATATAATTTGAACTTTGAACCCTTGTAAAATACACAGACTTATTCAATATATTTATACATATAAATTAGGTCAGTATTTAATATCTGGTCCTTAATTTTGTATTTAATTGATATAAACATTTGCATCACTTCAATGTACTCACTTGGCTATGAACCTCTAAAGAAGACACTCACTTGTTAAGTGTTACTTAGGTTTACTTAGTCAATGTCACCTTTTGTTTGATCTTTATCAAATATCTATGGTATCTTGTGTATTTACGTGGACACATAAGTGATGCAACTGCAGAATCCAGCTTAGGGCAAACTGGTCAGTATTTAAATATTTATTAAATTATTTTGTTTAGTTATTGTATGCATTACTGATGGGTTTATTATTCATACCCTATTATATATTGATATTACATAGTAAGCTTTGTAATTTTTAGTTTGAACGTGAGCTACTGGTATCAATAAAAAGCTTGTTACAAACACCCTGTGTACTGGATTCTTGCACCCAATTTTACATGCGTAGCAAAGTTGACTTTTGCACTTTGAAGTATCAACTTTGATAATCCGTGGTGAACTAAAACCAGGGTTAGGGTTTCTTAGATTGGCTTGAAGGAGAGTGCGTCGTCCCTCCACCACCAAACACTTGCCTTTTTACTTTGAGGTATCAACTTTGATAATCTCCAGTGACAACCACAGCCTCATTTTTATTTCTAGCCTTGTTTTCAAGTCCGCAAGCCGACAGTTTTGACAGAAATATAATTTTTATGCTAAGTCCAATGATCAGACTGGATTCCCACTTCTTCCAAGTCCAGTCCAGATTTCAACTTGAGTTTTTCTGAAAAACACGGGCTCACAGGCTACCAGTCAAATCCTTCTTAAAAGGACGGGCTACCCGCGGGCTACCCCAAGACAATACGGGCTACCACTTATTTGGATGGCAAACTTGACTTTAACACTTCAATAGATAAGCTTTGATCTATTAACACCTACGGCCTCGTTTTGTGATCTTCCAGAGATATGAGTATTTATACAAATGCATTTGCTCTGTGTATGTCTTTCTTCAACTATGTCTGTTAGCAACAACACTATGTCAGAAAAGAAGTTGGAGATGTTATCTTCGAGCCCTGTAGAAATATACAGTAGTGAGGAAAGGCTGCCGCAGATTATCGCGGATGTGTTATCTCCGCCAAAAACCAATGTGTCCTTTTTGTTCAGTTCAGACTAAGAAGAAGAAGAACAGTCAAAGTCAAAGTCAAAGTAAGCAAGTTGATGTAAAGTCTACAAACACATTTACTTTTAGATATTATCATTTGCTCCTTTCACATTCCCTTCCAGGATATGTAGGGACGGAGTTCTTCTACAACATTATAGCAATGG
Organism: Turritopsis dohrnii; assembly: GCA_027922465.2. Lineage (NCBI taxonomy): Eukaryota > Metazoa > Cnidaria > Hydrozoa > Anthoathecata > Oceaniidae > Turritopsis > Turritopsis dohrnii. Next base: position 17,859 of record BQMF02000786.1, on the reverse strand, counting down.
AAGATGATCAAGTACTTGGAGAGTACATCGTTGAATTTGAAAACAACCAAGTGAAAGGTAAATGATGCATGTTAGAACTTGACAAGTTATACAAGCATTATAGCAATACGTGTTATTTAACTTGAGAAATCATTTTATATAGATTTCGACAGTAAAAATGTGTCCTTTTTGTTCAGTTCAGTTCAGACTAAGAAGAAGAAGAACAGTCAAAGTCAAAGTCAAAAAGTCAAAGTAAGCAAGTTGATGTAAAGTCTACAAACACATTAACTTTTAGATATTATCATTTGCTCCTTTCGCATTCCCTTCCAGGATATGTAGGGACAGAGTTCTTTTACAACATTATAGCAATGGAAGATGATCAAGTACTTGAAGAGTACATCGTCGAATTTGAAAACAACCAAGTGAAAGGTAAATGATGCATGCTAGAACTTGACAAGTTATACAAGCATTATAGCAATACGTGTTATTAAACCTGAGAAATCATTTTGTATAGATTCCGACAGTAAAAAAGAGGAGTGTGTTGTCCTTCCTCCGCCGAACGACTTTGTATTTGAAGAAGAATCAAACAAAGAAAAGTAACTTTGAACGTAAACGGTGTTTTTCTTTAATACAAGATCAAGAAATATAATACAAAAGAATTATGATTATCTAATTTCCCGAGGGGCTGGTATTGCGTTTGAATGCAAAAGATTCCGAACGCACCCTAAGCGAGTCTTTGTTTCTGCAAGGATGAAACGAGTATTCCGAGTCCTTTAAAAGCAAATGAAGCAGCTGTCTTAAATAATCGGAGATTGGTAGTGGAAGCAAGCCTTTTACGCTCTGTCAATCATCCTAATGTTGTACATTGCGAAGGACTGCTGTTAGGTGAAGAAAAAGCCTTTGTTTTTGGTGCGAGTTTTCCGTCTTTGATGGGTTCGAGACAGTATGCGTCCACTCTTTGTATGGATTAATGAAAACTTTAGAAGAAAGGGAGATTTGAAACCAGCAAACATTCTAACAGCAACTCACCCGGACAACGGAATCCAGTTTAAAATTCCCGATTTTAGTGTCAGTACTCTTACACGGCACGCATCTTCATCTCTGGCTTCCTCCTGCGTAAATAAAGATGTTGTATATAGTTTATATTATCTTGCACCTGAGCAAATAACATTTACGTATGCAATTACTAACAACTTACAATCACCTATGGATATTTTTGCATTCTCCATACTTGCCTATGAAGTTCTCTTTCCTGAAAAGCCTCTTCCAACCTATATATCTCCAGTGCAGCATCTCCAAGCGATAAAGGATCAATGGCGACCAGTTATCCCGAAACAACTGATGATCGTAAATTATTTGCACCGATCTTAAAGGCTTGCTGGCCCGAGTGTCCAAATATGAGATTGTCAGCGGAAAAGGCACTAGAAAGATTACAGAACATAAAAGCATCGGTATGTAACCTGAACACTTTGGCTAGACCAAATTAGTTAATGAAATGAAACTCATTAAAAATGTTCATTTTTTTTTTTTTAAATTGCGCAAGAAGCAGGCACAGGTGCTGAATTTTAACTCCTTCTCCATACTCCGTACTAATTACTTTCAATATCATTAATATCATTATTTAATTAATTTGCCTTTCAATTCCCAAGAACTTGATTATGAGGTTGGGACAAAATCTATTTAACAAGTTTTTACGAGAGAGACTCAATGAAAGAGCCAACCATTTTTGTTCATTAATTTTGACATCGTTCGACCTCTCACACCAACAAACTAACTTTTCAAAATTTTTCACTTTGCAAATTTTGTTTGGATCGCTTCTCCATGATATTTCACTTATTAATATTATAGACTTTCGCTGCTTATCAAGAACAATACAAGAAGTGTATGAAGTACCCCTAGAACAGTTAGTTGATTTATTTTTTATTTTTATTACTTAACGCTAGAATAAACTTGATTGTTAGTTCTTTCTTTTAATTCAATAGGTCAAAACATCATGAAAAAGAGCAAAAAGAACAGAATTTCGTCAAAAAAGAGGTTTCTAAACGTTATATTATTAACGTTATATTATGCTCTAATACAATATTATAATACAATAGTACTTAATTGTACTTAAAGCAACATAACTTATCGTCAAAAGTTTTTTGTATTAGATTGAATTCGCTGATAATCAGTTATGTGAAAATAAAGATATACTGTCGACTGAATGTATCAATAACGATGCTGAGGTACTTATTTGGATTTATTACTCAATAAGAAATATTTTCACAAGAAAGTCCGGAAAGTCTTTAAATTTTATTTACTTTAATAGGATGAAAATTTAGATAGTGTAGAAGAAAACATTCCAATCATGCAGGTAGTGTTATTATTCTCTGGTATTTCTAACACCCAAAGATGTCAGATATCACATCACGCATTATTTCATTTACTTTATTTTCCCTTTTTCTGTTTTCTCTTCAATATGGAATACCTTAATCAGACAAATTTTCGCGCGGATTTAATTTTGCGAGGTCAAAAAATCGTATTTCGCGAAACATTTGAATATCGTAAGAATTGTAAAGGAAGGAATAGAAACGATTTATTATTGCCAGTATCAAGAATCATGCTTTTTCTTGAGTTACAACAAATTTTGTTACAAATTTTCGCGATGGATAATACAATTTTCACAAATTTCGTGAGGATTTTATTTCGCGAATTTGGGCAAAATTGGCGAAAATTTCTCCGCACGAAAATTTGTCCGATTAAGGTATTTTGAAGTCCTTAATCTCTCGGCTTAATCTTATTTTAACCAACTAGGCAAAGAAAAACATTTGTCTTGCATGTAAAAACTTTATTTCCAATACAGATTTTTGTAACAAATAACAAATTTTGGTTGTAAAAATATTGAAAATCTAACCCCACCCTGGCTTATTAAGAACTTCACCCTCCCATGTTTATTCGGGACCTTAAAGTTATGTTGAAAACTATCTTGTAAATTGTTTGTAGAATAACATTATTAATGACTCTGGAATACATGGGGAATTTCCAAGTGTTATAGATACGGATGATGACATAATTTCCGACAACCAATCTTTAGTAAGTAATTTTCAATATCATTATAATTCATTGTTAATTGTCTGAATTTGGAAATTTTCCATTTGTAACTTTTAAGGAATCAGTATCCACAGAGGATTCTGATTACAAAGTTTCTTCAGAAACTGATGAGTCCGAGGTTGTGAACTCGGATTGGGAGGATGAAGAGATCGCAAAAGAGGTTAGCAAAGATGTTGAAAACAAAGATGTTGACGTTTTTGAATTTGGTTCCGCTAATTCAGAAGAAGAAGAAGAAGAAGAAGAAAAAGAAGAAAATCAACCTGGCAAGTTATATTTCTACAGTGTATTTTGACCCTTCCTGAAGTTATACAATTATACAGTCAAGCACACCAGTTCGATTTCCGTTTTACATATAAAGGCACCTTTTCAAAATCCTCAACTTTGCATATTTTTTCGAATAAAAGCCACATAAAATTCTATACTATACAACTTTTTACCTCTCTAAATCAGCATCAGTAAGCAGACTTCACAGTTACAACTAAAAGTAAATAATATTTAAAAGAGCTACAGCACGGCGATCACGTGATTTTGTTAACATTTAATAGCTTGCCTCGTGACAAACATATTATATATAAATGATAAAGTTGAATAATATATTATATAATAAAACAGTTGGATCTGAATTAGTGGTCAAGTTAATCTTAATTTGTAAGGCCCCCCTGTGTGTGTGTGTGTGTGTGTGTGGGTTTGAAAAGGTATCAAAACGAGGACTTGTCTGTGTTTCACAAATGAAGCCGAGGACTTTTAAGCAAGTGAGGACCCAAACACACGTCCTCGAAATCTTTAAGGGTTATTTCTGCAATTAGAGGACTTAGTTCAAAGATATCGGAAAGAAAATTCAAAAAAAATATATACATACCTGGTCCTCCGTTTCATTATTTTTACACACGAAGTGTTTTACCCTTATTTTTTCAAAATCTGTTAAACATCCTCTATGCATCTACGAAGCACCCTTCAGTATTTTCATACAACGGAGAACCGCTAATACCCTCTAGAAAGTTTTTTTATGCTGTTGTGGAGTTTATTCAACTTGTGTATATAACTTATTCGAGGACGGACTTGGTATATTTTCACCGCTTCTTAGAATACGAAAACTTATCTTACAGTTAAAAAGGAGAGTATGGGTATGTTATTATATCTGAAAACAAGAATCATAAACGAAAACATAGCTAACTGTGGATAAATTCTTTATACTTTTTGTTCTTATATATACAACAAAATAGGAACAATAACCAGTCTAAACTGAAATATCGGCTATTTTAGTCTTTCTCACTTCTTGCTCTTTCCTTTCCTTTTTTGTGCTTGGTGATAGTTGTTAACATAGTATTTAATGTCTCTCCAGCTTCTCCCTTCAAAATTCTCAGGGTGATTTCCCATCATCTTTAAAATCTCCTGCGCACCAGGGCATTTGCCGTTTCGGAAATATTTATCCAGATCCTTTCGGATTATTTCTTTGTCAGGTTCTGACCATGTCTTTTTCCCTAGTGAAAAATAAAATGAAATTCAGCTTTACGGAATTAGAAGAAGACCAATTAATACATTCCCTTTTCAATACACTAGATAATACTAATATCTTTACTTATGTAGAGCATTTACCTTGACTTTTCGAAGGTTTACTCCTAAGCCTGCCACTCGTTATCTTATTTTCGTCAGTATCACTTCCACTGCTTTGATCTAGAAAAGCAATATTTGGTCAAATTTTTACTTCACCTAATATCAAGATTAACAGTACTTAAACCAAAACAGATCGTTTGAAGAAAGTTTGAAGCACGTTCGATTAAGCTCAGACTTCACTAAGAATTTTTTTTATTATTACTTTCTATGTCATTGTATGGTAAGAGAAGAAATTTTGGCGGGAAGAAAATTTGGCTGTTTTGCAAACAGTCCTTTAAAGTTGCGAAGTTTGGCAACATAAAGATAGTTTAATTTAAGGTAGTTTGGTCGAACGTCATTACAAGAAACTTTGGTATATTTCCGAACCTTATAAAATGTGGGAAGGGTGGCGAATCCTAAAAGCGATTGTCTTTCAATAAACATGAAATGTTTGAGGAAAGAACAAAGCATAACCAAGCATTCCACTTTCACCATTAACTCACAAACAGGTTTCATTAGAACCACTTGAATTATTTCTCTTATATACTTCTTGATAAAGACTGAGTTCAGGCAAAAGACTATAAAAACATTCGTGATAAAAACTTTAAACACAATGAAAAAGTAAAGAGGACATTAAATATTATCAATATAATTTATCATCGCTGACCTGATTCATCTTCTACAGGGGGAATATCATTAGGTACGGCAGCACACTCTTTTTCGCTTATTTTTTCATCTGGAACAAGCTCTAAAATAGTTAGAATTTTAATATTACACCAAGTAATCGCCATATTTTCAGTTTTAATATTAAGAAAGAATCCTGAAAAATCAACGAAGGAAATCAAAAGCATAAACAATGGACATTTTTTACCATCTAAATTAACTTCAATTTCATCCAAGGTCTTCCCGTGTTGCTTTCCAACTCCACCAGCCTCCATCAACATCATCAGCTTACTTACTTTGGCAACTTGAAGGGTATTTTCAGGAAGGCGATAATATTGTCTATGAATGCTAATATCATGTCCTAAAAAATTTGCTAGAAGTTCCAATTCATTTTCTTCCAGACTTATGAGTTGACTCATTGTTGCAATATGCTTTCTGAGATTTGTGGAATAAATAGCTTCAGGATGTTGTAGGTTGCACATTCTGACGTGCTTCCGGACCGCATCAGGACCTCGGACGTTTTTAACTGATCCATTACCAATAACTGGAAAAACGAAAGGATTTTCTGGATTTGTGCCGACGCCAGCTCGTAAATCAATTAGAAGTTGGATTCCTTTCTCCATTTCTTTAGTAAGGAGCAAGGGGACTTTTCTTCCTCGTTTTCCACGAATTTCTATTCTTTTGAATGAGGAACATAGCTGCTGTTCAAATTCGGTAAGACTTTGTTTAATTTCGTCATTAATGATGGTTTGATTAGTTAACTTTTCTAGAAAATCGTTTAATGTGAGTAAAGAAGGTTCTCCAGCTCTTCGTCGATTAAACAAAATAATTGTAGTCAAAACTGCTGTACAGAGATTCCGATACGCCACAGTGTCAGTGTTATCATTCCCCAATGTTAAGATCGATGACGAAATCACATTTTTAAGATTTTTTCGAAGGCTTTGCAGGTCTGAAGTCAGAGGAAGTAGTTTAGGTGCGTTCCACTTCCGCTGCTCCAATTCAGTTCTAGCAACTCTGCTTATTTCATCATTCCATGAGAGTTCAACCAACGTAGTGAAGTTATCAGCTTGATTTCTTAGTGTTCGCGAGCAGTTGCGAATGCCTTCGCCCTTCAAGATTTTTGCGCATTTCTTTAAAGAATGACCCAATTTTATTCCGATTGAAGGAGTTGCCATGGTTGCATCTTCATCATTCCAACCCGCTAATTCTGTTGCGGCTTCGACAACAAAGCCAAAATGTCTTGGATCAAGGCAATCCCGTAGTGACTTAACATCAGCACAGCATTTTCTTGTCTCTAAAACGAGCCTAGCCAATTCTCTCATCTTGTTGCTTATGTGGTATTGTTGGTCCCCTTCTTTACGCAGTCTTAGACACATCTTATTACCATACTGGATAATGAGGCGATCTGATTTTACGCATAGTGACACATCATCAACTTTCATCTTACTGATTATGCTAGTTAAATAAGGTGATGAAGTTTCAGGCGTGTAAAGAAGCATGCTTGCAGATGACTGAATACTTCCTTTGTTCACTTTTAAATGCACGGGTTTTTCAGCACATCTTTTGTGATGGCTCCTCAAATCTCTCTTATGGTAAAAACCCAGACAGTATTCACATGGAAGGAAATTTGTGTAAGGCTGTTCACTATTAGGTCGTTTTTCTACAAGTAACCATCCCCTTTTCTCCTTTAATACGTCCATATTATGGTTAAAATTACCTCTTTTCCTCAGTTTGCTCAGAAGCCGGTGTCGTTCTGCCTTCTTTTGTCTTGCTACAGTTACTGAATCCGATGAATTCTTTTCAATTGCCAAGATTTCAGCTACTTCTATTTCATTTTTATGCATACTTAACAAGTGTCTTGCAATCTTGGAAACTTTTGAGGAACAAAACATGCACACTTGAATTTTATCCCAAATCCTTTTTTCTTTGGTGTTGCTGTTTGTCGCCACAACAATGTCCTTTAGCTCGGTGCTTTCCTGACATAGCACGCGTTTTTTTTCAGTTTTGGTTTTGGGTTTTAGTTCACTTGCCTCCTGAATTACGTTATCACGTGACACATCTACTTTGGAGACACCTTCATCAGCTTCCGATTCGGTTGTTTCAGAAAGAGATTCGGAGGGAAGTGGCACGTACGTGGCGTCATTGTCGTCACTAACATCTTCAGCGCTGTCCTGTTAAAAAAGTGAATGTTTTAGGACTTGCGTATACAGTATAATAAGTATACAAACGATAAAACGTTATGTAGAATAAAACAACAAAAAACAAAAGAAAAGAAAAAGAAATTCTTTGCTCATTAACGTTATCATGATATAAAACTAATATTTTATGATTGTAATGACTGCACAAAATGAAAATCACTAAGGTAACGGATGGAGACTTTCTATAGGGAAACTTGATTGCGGAAGTCTGATTATCTTCGAGCATTTTCTTTTGTTTTATAACTGCCTGCTTTAACTGAGAACGAAAAATAATCACGAAGACATAATAATGACAAAAAGACCTAGTTTTTACATTTTTTCACTTCTGCATATATTTTGCGCAAGCAGTGAAGGTAGCGAGTGGCCTTATGAACTGAAACTCTTTGAGGAATTTCACATAGCCTATTCGATACACGAAAGATTCTTATAAACAAGTGGAAAATATGTCAACTACTGCGATCAGTAATGCTTTTGTTAATGTAAGTTATTCGTCGATGGAACGTTGATTTTGACTTTCTTCGCTTCACTTTTTGCCTTAAAATCATGTATGCGTAAAATCTATTGCTTTTCATATTAAATTCATATTCCAGCAAACGTTCGTTAATGCTAAAGCCCATCACAGAGTTAGCATTTCCCTGACTCCATGGAAAAATACATTTAACCTACCTACCTACAAAATTTTTCATGCCTTTATCATCAACAGTATCACTTATCAGTATCACTGAGCAATAACGATCAATTCACTTGTAACATGATAGTGATTATAATTTATTATGACGCAACACGTGCTTCCATTCGGACCACCAAAACAAACACGTTACTTTAGCTACCAATTTAACAACTTTCATTTTTGCCGTTATAGCAATTTTCTTTTGCCGTGAGTCATTATTTTTCCATGGGCTACTTTCTTTTCCCGTGAACAATTTTCTTCTGCCGTGGCAGTTATGGGCCATCGTAGAAAAGATCCGAAATACTGAATTACTATAAAGTATCTACTACAAAAATGAAAATCCAGGACTTTTTCAAAATTTATCAACTTTCAAGGAGTGTTTTCCAGGACTTTCCAGGACTAGTGGCCACCCTGAGTTATCAAGCTCTAACATGGGCACCCCATACTGTTGTGTATATTTAACTTAAGTGTCGGTTTATGGGCCTGTGCAATCACTGAATCTGAGAATAAAAAGAAATATAATCCTCCCAACGAGTAGTTCAGATGACTATTCTAGGACTTTTATAGAAGAAGTTGCTGGGATCTTTGAAAGAATCAAGAATACTCGTTTATGTTTGTTTTATCAAAGTCTTTTTAATCGATCACAACTAGAGGTGTGGTCTAGTTACTGCAATCTATTTGCTGTTTGTTTCTCCTACATACACAAGCTGTAACTTTAACGTTTCCAAAGTAGCCAAATAACTTTAATAACTTTAGATAAAAAAAGAAAGTCTATAAATGTCAGCAAATACTGTAATAATAATGATGATAATTATTATTGTCATAATATTTATAATAGCATTGCAACTGTTTTAAACAACTTACTGAAAAAGTTGGAATATATTTCTCGTCATCTTCATCAAGCACATCTGGCATATCACCAAACATACCCGAATATGTTGGGATATGTTTTTCGTCATCTGTATCAATCACATCTGGCATATCACCAAACAAACCAGAATCGTTTATGAATGAACCTTTGAAATCATCCTGGGAAAAGTCACAGAAAAGATGATTATGCTTTTGGTTTACCCTGCTTGAACAAAATGATCTATCGGGTGTACTTTCCTTAACCACAGTAGAAAAGATTATGAGTAACGAAATTTAAAAAAAAAAATACATCATGTACTCTAGAATATTTTCCATGCAAAATAAATTTTAGTGATTGAAAAAAAAGTTAAAGCAGGATCACTTTTAATTTCCGGAAAGCCATTGTATTTTAACTACATGTACCTCAGGATCAATAACCACTACGTCTGTTCCGTTGTCATGAAATGCCCTCTCAGAAATTTTGAAATCAGCTAGTATCTATAAGGTAGGAAAGACACACGTGAACACAGGAAAGATCTATAGCTACTTCATATGGCCGAAGACGTAATAAACAACAAAGAAATAATTAAAGAAATAACCTCCGGTAGTGGGTCATAAACACAGGCCAAAGGAGGGGCGTCTGCATCACTGTTGTCAATATCAGTTTCATTAACTAAATCTTTTCCATCCGGCTACGAAAAAATAGTACTGCTTCATTAAATTACAGTTTATTCATTATAGGAAAGAAGGAAAAGAAAATTGTCTCACAAGGTACTTAGTAATTCACACAATCTTAGAACTGATGCTATCAGTTTATTTTCGTGGAATATAGAAATGATTGTCAATTGAAAAATTTCTATGCATGCAAAGAAACCTGCCAAATCTACATTATATTAATGGATGTAATACACCTACCAATCATCATGATGATTACAATACATCGCTTACAGTAATGGGAGCACATTTGTCAGAGAAAGAATTTGCAAGAAAAGCAAAGGAAGACACCCCTTATCTTAAAACTGCAGTGCCACAAAATTCCTAAAAGATTCAGTAAGATAATACACACCTCCTCCGCAAAAAAGCAAATATAGAAAGACTTTAGCAATCAACAATTTTCTGCAGTTCACAAAGACGAAAGATTTAACATATAGATTCTCAGATTCTCAATTTTACTGACAATATGGCTATAGAACACGTTTGGAGGTCGGGTTCTTGCCGAGATAAGTACGTCATGCGTCCAGTTAGGTTTCTTTTCCTTCATGCAGCACGTCTTAATCTTTCTGCTTTGTTGTCTTTTGCCAAGTGCTTGTTCTATGCATTTATGTGAGGACTCCCTCGTTCTAAAGGTATTGAAGGCTGTGAAACTTATGAGAAGTGCATGATGCACTGTATACCAATCAGAACGATATCTTATCAGGTAGTTGTCCTGTCAATAGGAGAACTTGTCTCTTCTTTATGACCTGCAGTAGACAGTTTATTACCGTGTAAGGTCCTCTTTTGTACATATTGTGCGAGTGGTGTGTAACCATACTTTTTGAAATCCTCTTTTCAGTTTGAAAGTTACAGGATAGAATCTCTTAGCTTTGCACTTTTGGAATACTGTCACACATTTGTTAGCTTTAATGTTTTCTTTAGATCCAGCAAGTAGAAATGGACGTGAATAAGAATGTGATAGGAGCTATGGTAACTGGTGATGAAGTCGTTGAATCTGAATGCCCCAAACAAGTAAGTATGTTTCTGTTATATTAATTGTATTGTCTTGTTGTTGTGATCAACTGTTTTGCATTTTATTGCATGTGGTATCCCCATATCATTGAGAACCAATTTATCTTTCTGCTTTGTTGTCTTTTGCCAAGTGCTTGTTCTATGCATTTATGTGAGGACTCCCTCGTTCTAAAGGTATTGAAGGCTGCGAAAGTTATAAGAAGTGCATGATGCACTGTATACCAATCAGAACATTATCTTATCAGGTTGTTGTCCTGTCAATAGGATAATTTGTCTCTTTATGACCTGCAGTAGACAGTTTATTTTCGTGCAAGGTCCTCTTTTGTACATATTGCACGAGTGGTGTGTAACCATACTTTTTGAAATCCTCTTTTCAGTTTCAAAGATACAGGATAGAATCTCTTAGCTTTGCACTTTTGGAATACTGTCACACATTTGTTAGCTATAATGTTTCCTTTAGATCCAGCAAGTAGAAATGGACGTGAATAAGAATGTGATAGGAGCCATGGTAACTGGTGATGAAGTCGTTGAATCTGAATGCCCCAAACAAGTAAGTATGTTTCTGTTATATTAATTGTATTGTCTTGTTGTTGTGATCAACTGTTTTGCATTTTATTGCATGTGGTATCCCCATATCATTGAGAGCCAATTTATCTTTCTGCTTTGTTGTCTTTTGCCAAGTGCTTGTTCTATGCATTTATGTGAGGACTGCCTTGTTCTAAAGGTATTGAAGGCTGTGAAACTTATGAGAAGTGCATGATGCACTGTATACCAATCAGAACGATATCTTATCAGGTAGTTGTCCTGTCAATAGGAGAACTTGTCTCTTCTTTATGACCTGCAGTAGACAGTTTATTACCGTGTAAGGTCCTCTTTTGTACATATTGTGCGAGTGGTGTGTAACCATACTTTTTGAAATCCTCTTTTCAGTTTGAAAGTTACAGGATAGAATCTCTTAGCTTTGCACTTTTGTAATACTGTCACACATTTGTTAGCTTTAATGTTTCCTTTAGATCCAGCAAGTAGAAATGGACGTGAATAAGAATGTGATAGGAGCTATGGTAACTGGTGATGAAGTCGTTGAATCTGAATGCCCCAAACAAGTAAGTATGTTTCTGTTATATTAATTGTATTGTCTTGTTGTTGTGATCAACTGTTTTGCATTTTATTGCATGTGGTATCCCCATATCATTGAGAACCAATTTATCTTTCTGCTTTGTTGTCTTTTGCCAAGTGCTTGTTCTATGCATTTATGTGAGGACTCCCTCGTTCTAAAGGTATTGAAGGCTGCGAAAGTTATAAGAAGTGCATGATGCACTGTATACCAATCAGAACATTATCTTATCAGGTTGTTGTCCTGTCAATAGGATAATTTGTCTCTTTATGACCTGCAGTAGACAGTTTATTTTCGTGCAAGGTCCTCTTTTGTACATATTGCACGAGTGGTGTGTAACCATACTTTTTGAAATCCTCTTTTCAGTTTCAAAGATACAGGATAGAATCTCTTAGCTTTGCACTTTTGGAATACTGTCACACATTTGTTAGCTATAATGTTTCCTTTAGATCCAGCAAGTAGAAATGGACGTGAATAAGAATGTGATAGGAGCCATGGTAACTGGTGATGAAGTCGTTGAATCTGAATGCCCCAAACAAGTAAGTATGTTTCTGTTATATTAATTGTATTGTCTTGTTGTTGTGATCAACTGTTTTGCATTTTATTGCATGTGGTATCCCCATATCATTGAGAGCCAATTTATCTTTCTGCTTTGTTGTCTTTTGCCAAGTGCTTGTTCTATGCATTTATGTGAGGACTGCCTTGTTCTAAAGGTATTGAAGGCTGTGAAACTTATGAGAAGTGCATGATGCACTGTATACCAATCAGAACGATATCTTATCAGGTAGTTGTCCTGTCAATAGGAGAACTTGTCTCTTCTTTATGACCTGCAGTAGACAGTTTATTACCGTGTAAGGTCCTCTTTTGTACATATTGTGCGAGTGGTGTGTAACCATACTTTTTGAAATCCTCTTTTCAGTTTGAAAGTTACAGGATAGAATCTCTTAGCTTTGCACTTTTGGAATACTGTCACACATTTGTTAGCTATAATGTTTCCTTAGATCCAGCAAGTAGAAATGGACGTGAATAAGAATGTGATAGGAGCCATGGTAACTGGTGATGAAGTCGTTGAATCTGAATGCCCCAAACAAGTAAGTATGTTTCTGTTATATTAATTGTATTGTCTTGTTGTTGTGATCAACTGTTTTGCATTTTATTGCATGTGGTATCCCCATATCATTGAGAGCCAATTTATCTTTCTGCTTTGTTGTCTTTTGCCAAGTGCTTGTTCTATGCATTTATGTGAGGACTGCCTTGTTCTAAAGGTATTGAAGGCTGTGAAACTTATGAGAAGTGCATGATGCACTGTATACCAATCAGAACGATATCTTATCAGGTAGTTGTCCTGTCAATAGGAGAACTTGTCTCTTCTTTATGACCTGCAGTAGACAGTTTATTACCGTGTAAGGTCCTCTTTTGTACATATTGTGCGAGTGGTGTGTAACCATACTTTTTGAAATCCTCTTTTCAGTTTGAAAGTTACAGGATAGAATCTCTTAGCTTTGCACTTTTGTAATACTGTCACACATTTGTTAGCTTTAATGTTTCCTTTAGATCCAGCAAGTAGAAATGGACGTGAATAAGAATGTGATAGGAGCTATGGTAACTGGTGATGAAGTCGTTGAATCTGAATGCCCCAAACAAGTAAGTATGTTTCTGTTATATTAATTGTATTGTCTTGTTGTTGTGATCAACTGTTTTGCATTTTATTGCATGTGGTATCCCCATATCATTGAGAACCAATTTATCTTTCTGCTTTGTTGTCTTTTGCCAAGTGCTTGTTCTATGCATTTATGTGAGGACTCCCTCGTTCTAAAGGTATTGAAGGCTGCGAAAGTTATAAGAAGTGCATGATGCACTGTATACCAATCAGAACATTATCTTATCAGGTTGTTGTCCTGTCAATAGGATAATTTGTCTCTTTATGACCTGCAGTAGACAGTTTATTTTCGTGCAAGGTCCTCTTTTGTACATATTGCACGAGTGGTGTGTAACCATACTTTTTGAAATCCTCTTTTCAGTTTGAAAGTTACAGGATAGAATCTCTTAGCTTTGCACTTTTGTAATACTGTCACACATTTGTTAGCTTTAATGTTTCCTTTAGATCCAGCAAGTAGAAATGGACGTGAATAAGAATGTGATAGGAGCTATGGTAACTGGTACCATTGTATACCAACTTTCACAGCCTTCAATACCTCTACATTGAAGTGGTGCTCACATGAATGTATAGAAAAAGTGCAACTGTTAACAAAACAGAAACAAAAATTACTTACTGGGGGATTTTGATCTTGAATAGAAAGTTTCCATTCATCCTGACTCTAAACAGAAATTCTTTTATTACAATGGATACAGTTCTCAAAGATTTAAAGATAAAATCTAGTGGAGGTAAGAATTCAAAAATGATATTATAGAACACTTGTACAACAGACTCAAAACGAGGACTTGAAGGACTCATAATGAAGGAATTTTTGGCAGTTAATTTAGAGAAAAAAAGATTAGATATTTTTAAGTGAAGAACTTGAATAAAAAACATTTTGGATAGGAAATTCTATCAACATGAGTTTGATATCAATTTGAATTTAATAGCTATGATAATGTAGCACTAGGACTTTGGTATCCTTGTCATTTCTTTCTTACTGAACCTAAATTAAAGCAGCAGCTTGAAAATAAACATCATGATGACTTACATTGTACATTAAGAACATGCATATTAGAGTGATATTGAATAATATTAAAAAAGTCTTATTTTATGATGTCCATACTGTCAACATTGTACACACAAACAGCAAGTGTGGATCTAATCATTTATTAACATTTATCTAATTATACTAGAACATACATCAACATTAAAAACAGCGATAACAAAACCAAAATATCAGGGAAGTCAATCTGAGTTATTGTCCTGAAACTAATTAATCTCAAGGGAAGTAAACCATAAATAAAAAGTTTAAAAACACTTACTATGATAGTGAAATTAAGTTGGACACAGATTTCATCAATGAAAGTTAATTCCTAACAATTAAAAGAAAATGGAAATGCATGATTCTACACGGCAGTTGTAGAAACAACATCAGTGGAAAACCATTCATTGTGTACTAATAGAGCATAAGATTTAAGGATATATCTCAAGAATGAATGATATTTTGAGAGTCTGTAACTGTTGATGGACGAGATAACAATAAAACTTTGCAATATCAAACTGTAAATTACATTATCACCTTATGATAGGGAAAAGACACATTGAAAGCTGTAAATGAGTGGCAACTGCCTCTTTGCCAGCCATTTAAATTGTATCCAAACCTCTGTGAATTGGGATAACACATGTTAAAAGTTAATCACATGGTTAGTACACTCCTAACCGGTGAGTATAGCAACTCTCCATATTATTATGCTTGTGCAAGTGCACTTGAAAAGCCTGAACAGTTTGTTTAAGTTATTGTTTTGATTTTTTCATTATCAGAACAAACAACCTTCCAGATCATAAAACTTCCAAGGCTGTTGGCACAAATGCATTTTAACACCAGACAATGAAACTAAATACCAGTAAAGAGGTTAATTCTTGTTTTGTCAAAATCTTCCTTGTGTTTTTCCTCAAATCTTTCAATCTTTCTTTTTCCTGCAAGAGAAGAATATTAAGTAAACAACATTTCCCATTGCTTAACTTAAGTTTTGTAGTACTGAGAAATCAATATGCCATATGATTTGTTATAGTGTAGTAGCAAATGAAGCCCTATTGAATCAGTAGGTTAAAAGTTTGGCTTTTCTTATGAAATTGATTTGGTTCCCATCAATAGCACAAATCTGCCAAATTTTTTAGCAACTGCATAATCAGAACAGGAGATATAGCTTGGTCTGTATTTTATAGCAGGCTTTATGCATCCATTTCAGAGCTTTAACTTTTGAAACATAACACATGAATGATGAAATTTTGCCCTATGATAATTCAGTTTAAGTTATGTGTATAAAAAAGCCAAGAAACTCTAGAAATAAGATGCCATCTCTAAGGAATGTTGTTATAAGAATGAAATAAATGTTTAGTAACTCATTTCATTATGGTACTTTTATAGCAAAAAGTACCATAATGAAAAGAACTCGTTTTATCTGTACATTTAATTGAATTTTTCCTGACAGAAATTTTCTTATTTTCCACAATTGTTCTGGATGAGAAGTTTAAGATGCTTTTTGTACTAACAAAAAAGGTCATTTTGGTGAAGTCCGTTTTCAATCAGTATTTCTTTATTGGTTTTGTCAGAAGCATAATGAGGAGCATGTTCCCTATTTCCTGACAAATTTTCTTTTCAAGTCAGAAATCTGTGTTTGACAAGGTTCTTGGATAGTCATCGACTTTCATAGACGTAATACAGCTTTCTGTTCCTTTGCACAACATCATTGGCAACTGCTTTTTCAGCTGCAGGGATAGTGTTTTATTAGACAATAGCGAAGAAAGACTTGTTATTTAACTTATTGGAGTTTCTAGAGTTTGGTAAAATGATTCTATTAATTTCTTTAAATTCTACTTTTCCAAGTGTTCTCCCAGCAGTTCGAAAAATAATGATTGGTAAAACTTTCAGTGACTTCATGAGTTAACTTCCATTCAATGATAGTCTAACTGGTTTTCTTTAACAGCAAATGAGTCACCATATGAAGAAAGTCACTATTATCTATTTGTTAGCTCATTCTACCTTTTCACTCTGTGTGGATGATACATTACATTTTGTGTGGTACTGTATATCACTACTCATATTGTTTTCAGCTGCTAATGTCCACTCAGCAATCCTTAAAGCTTTCTCATTGGATATACAAGATCACTCTATAAGTCAACGTTTTAAAAAATGTAGTTTGTTGCAAATCTAATTCATTATTTGTTGAATTTACTTGAGAAGTTTAATGTTAATCATGTAATGTTATCCATTCAATTTGCAACCAAAACTTTAGTACAAACCTTCATAATGTTGTGATTTTTCAGTTTTACAGACAAAAATTTAAATACTTTTTAGTCTATACATCACAATCACATATATTTTGCTGGGAAAAATTGGTAACCCAGCAAAAGCAATTCCTTATAAGCTTTCCAATGATGTACAACTTCAGATTGAGCAGAGGACAAAAAAGTGACACTTGCTTCTGTACTTATTACATAAGCATCTCCCATTTATTTGTTACCCATTTTGATTTTTCTAGATACGCAAGAAAAATTCAAACCACCGAAAATTAATTTTTATACTTCCCCTTTAACTACCATCCAATGATAGTTGCAACAGCAGATGAGTCACCTAACTGAAGAGGGTCATTATATCTTCTTTTACCTCATTTAACCTTTTCACAGTGTGAACGACATCAGTTCCAAGTTTTTTTCTCTATGAAATTAAATAACTCAACATTTCAGTTTTCTATAGAAAGATAAAACCTATTAATATCAATAAAATGATAGAAACTTTGCAAATTCTTGATATTCCAGGCTGTACTGTTCAAAATTGTTCAAAACTCAGTTCAGAATACTACTTTACTTGTGTTGTGAAACAAATATTTTGAAATAGAACATTCTGCACCTTTAAATATTACTCCTTGCAACAATAACTTCCATGAAAAGTGGAAGATTCTGATTATTCACAGAATGAAAATTGTTGTGCAATTTTTATCTAGCTACTTTTGTGAATACTACAACCATTGTCTATGTTATTTGAAAAGATAAGGATTTGAAATATTTACTTATCTTATTTTCTCTTATCTTATTTATCTTATTTCAATATTTCTAACAAATAAACACGAGGTTAAAGACCTTATTTCATTGCCTAGAAAGAAAGACCAGGAATTCAGGTTTTAACTCCATTTTATTACTCCATACTCACAGGACTATCAATATTGTTGAGTCGAATTTCAACTCATGAGCTGTCTATTACACATACTATTTGTAAAAATGGGTGAAACAAATGGCTGCATATTTTACTATTATAAATCTGCAGACACTTTAATAACAG
>BQMF02000785.1:0-112130 GCA_027922465.2 Turritopsis dohrnii | reverse complement strand
GCAAGCACCAGATATCATTGGAATTAATGAGGAGCTGTAAACAAAAGTCGTGTACATTTTCGGTTTCCGGAAGTGAATTAGTGACTTACCGATTTCACAGGTGTGTTTAGGAACAATCTCGTAGTAACTCGCCCCACGTTGAATTTTAAAAGTAACTGAATCAGAACTATCGACGAACAATACATCACATATCATTGGATTGTTCTCCAACCATAAGATGAATGATTTACATGCCTCATTAGCAAGGCAACGATGTGTGCAGTCCAGCGGTCGTTTGACTGCATGCCTTTCATACTCGGATGTCTCAAGAACTTTGTCTTCATGAATCAATTCAAATGTTGCTTGTCTGCTTTTGTACCCACGGATGATTACAGTATTGATGAAGAGCAATAGAGACAATGCCATGGCGAAGATAGAAAATTTCATCTTGGTAGTAATCTTCCTTTGATTTGATGGCTTTACCGATATACCACTTTATAAGTAAACTTTAATCAATTTCATTGCTTAACTAATGGAGTACTTGTTTCAGCCGCCTTTTAAATAAGCAACATTTCAATAAGTCTTTAATATTTAATGATATCCAATCTAAAAGAAATTGTCTGATGATATTCTGATGGATGTTGACTCCCTGCTTAAGATTTTAGATTCAGTGTAAGTACTCTAATTTTGATGGCGCATTCAATTTTGTGGTTTGTGGGTGAATGGGTTAGATGAAGGAAAACTCATATTAAATAATTATATAATTATATTACATATTAAAATATTAAATAATTCAGTTCCAACCAAATCGTTCTGTATCTATTGCAAAACACTGACCTCGTGCGTCATTCTTTAACTGAATAGTTTACTTTCAGTGAATCCACCGTGTGGCCTTAAAATTAATTTTTGATTAGCACGTTTTTTTTAGAATGATTGTCGTAAATAATTTGGTTTTGCTACTTGTATATGTTGTTGTTAGAGTACTAACGAATAACCTAGTTTCTGAAGGCTAGACAGGGAACATTTAGACTGAATTTGACGATGACTCATGCCGTCATCATGCATTAGGGAAAGGCTGGGTCGTTAATCCACCATTTGCTGTGGGCACAAATGTAATTTACATTTCAGAGAGCACAGTAAAAACACGTTCTTTAGTGGTCCCGAATTTTGAAATGAAATGGGTATTTTTCCAGAAGAAATAAATTAAAAACAATTCTTTACATATCACAGAATAGTTAAAAAAATTTAGAACAAAATAAATTAAATAAACTAATAATTAAATAACTCATTCGAACTGATTATTATTCGTAAAATCCTAGGTACGAAATGGAATTGAAACGTGTTACAAGTATCGCATACGTAAGAAAAATATGTTGGGTTTCACCATACATTGGAAGTGTAGAATGTAGAAAAAAGGCAAAACTTTTAAGAAGATTTTTATCAACAATAACTGCCATAAACTTTTATCGGTTCGTTAATATCGTGGTGCAATTGCGTTGCACGATATATCCTTTATAGATGCAGGAAAACTGCAAAGAGTCCTTTGATAAATGGGAAACCAAAAGAATATGAGTGCCGTTTAAATAATATTAAAAAAATTAAGAAATTATTGGGAAAAGATCATAAATTTGTTAACAATATGTAAATGGATGACTTTCAAATGTTTACATATCTACTTTTAATGTACTTTTCTCGATATAGCAAATAAATGTGGTTATTTTAGAAAATAAGTGTGTCTATCTCTGTGTCTCTCAAACCGCTAAAGAGTTCAAATATGTTTAATAATTTAACCAAATACAAAATGTTTCTTAGTGTCTCTTTCGGAAACTGGATTATTTACTATTTGTAATTGTTTGGGACACACGTCTGTAGATCGTGTGTCTGCCCTCAGACTCACTTTTTTATAGAATGTTTGTTTATGTTGTGCGCTGACCGATTGAATGAAAGGAGACAGTTACATCAACACTATCGTTTTATGACTTATGTACATAGCCGTTATTAATTACATTGACTAACTTCGATTTTGAAGGCTAGGCAAAGAATATTTAGGCTGAACTTTATAGCGATTCATCGCATCATCATACCTTTTTTTAAATTTTTCTCTCGATCGCCTTGGCTGAAGAGATATATAGACTTTAATACTGCACTGAGAGCTCAAACCACAAATGAGACCGAAAAGAACCACTGCATGAAATTTAATGTTATCTGAATGAGATTTTATCAGGATAACCTTAAGATAAGGTCACGTTATCTGCATGTTTCTGAAGTTACCTGAGCCAGAAAACGCTTGAAGTTATCTGAAGTTATCATTCAGAATAGTGCATGTTTTCCGTTTCAGATTTTATTGTAGAAACTTCATATTCTTCCGGACAGTTAACGTAGAAACGTGACATTTTCTGGTTCAGTGAATTCGTAAAATATGAAATTCCACGCGACAGAAAATTAGTGCGAACCTGATATTATCTGCACTTAAAAAGTCGATAACGTGATGTTTTACGCGCAATAAATGAATGATTACCTTCGCATATCTGCGAACCATTTACACCTTTCTACTCTGAGTGGGGAGTCGATTACATATATTAGTTGGCAATTATCATGAGACGTAAGGGAAAATTTGCACTTTGAGTTCTTTTAAATATTTTTCTTTAAACAGTAGGTTAGTTAGCACATTCGTTATTTACAGGGATAAGGATAAAATAATACTACCAATAAATTAGTTCAATAAGTTACAAAATGTACATAAGCAAATTAGTGTCAGACAATGTGTTCCTTCCCAAAATGTTTTAAACGTCTCACAAAAGTTATCTGAAGTAGTTCTAAAAACAGGGTGAAAAGAGGTTACAGAAGAGGCACTTATCCACAAAAAGCAAAAAGGACAAATGTTTGTGAAAAGTTCCAATTAAGGTTCACACAACTTAGCAAAAAAAAAAAAAAAAAGACATAAAAAGCTTGGTCAGATGTGTCACAATCCAAAAATTTACTACGCGTCACTAACAAACATATCATATCCATATGGAAGAGCTTTTGGTGCTTTGCGTTTGCACGGAGTACCAACAGTTCTTTTAACTAACTGTTCCTTGGAACGCTTGGAACAAGTTTTGGTGTATGCTGAATCAACTTTATCAAGTAACTTTTGATATTTCCTTGTTCTCCAACTGGGCTTTTTTACTTCAAAATATCGCTCTCCATCATCATTTTCCTTCTCCTCCTCTGACGACATCATCTCAGGTATCAACGCTTTCGTCATGTTTCTTTTGTTCTCTTCACTGAGCCCTTCAACTTTCTGGAGTGCCTTTGCCCTCCGCTCTGCTTTCTATAAAAAAGGAACATCAATTAACCCTGAATTATCACATTACCATAATAAATTTTGTCGAAAGGCAGCCAATAGGAGGGTTAAGACTCTCGAGTTCTAGTTCTAGGATCTCGCATCAAATGAAAATCAAATTCAGTTCCTTACAGTCAGAGAATTATAAGCTGAAAGATGAACTTACATGAACACGTCTTTGGTTTCTTGCAACCATCTTCATAGATTCCGGATGATTTTTCTTTTTCCGTTGCTGAGTACGCTGACGTTTTAATAGCAGCTAAAAAAGATGAAAATGCACATAAAAATGTAAACAATTTTCTTATACCGTATTCATGATTTAGCATCTAAAAATCAAGTCATTTTCCCACTAAAGAGCAAGCAGGACTATTTCAACAATTGAGGGAAATGGTAACAAATCTGTTAATTTCCTTTAAAAATAAACTTTAATTCTTTAGTTTACCATTTATCACTTGATCACGATCAGGTAGATTTGGGTGGAGACCAACGACAAAGTTTCTAATATAATTTGTGGTCTTCAGGTTTTCTTCATGAAAGGCACTAAAATTAAATTCAATGATAAATTGAAAAAGCCATAGGGAATGCTTACACATAAACATTAGACAAACATTGCTAAAACATGGGATCTTACCTCAGACCATTATCAATTTTCCATTTTGGAATATTTTGTTTATAGCCTTCTTTGTAACTCAATTTCACGTGATACTAGAATATAATATGACAAAATTAACAAGAATGTGATAACTAGTTCCAGTTCCGATAATGGGCAAATAGATGAATTTCCAAGTGATGTAATATTTATAAACTAACAGTAGTGTTTTTGCTTGATTTCAACATAAATACTACATAGATCAAGTCACTTTCTTGTGAATATGCGCACAATAAGATGTGTTAAGATAATCACAGTATTGTGATTTTAAAACAGAGGTGTGAAACAATTATTCAGCATAAATAGAGTCTTTTGAAAGTTTTGCCGGAGATCAAGCTTAAAAGAAACGTGTTTAGTTTAAACATAGACCATTAGAGAACACTCTTTCGTAGGTATTTTAAAAAGCTTTTGTTAGTTTGCGCAGTGGGAGTTTTTAAACCAATGACTGTTTAGATGATTTTTGTATGAACCAATGAAAATTTAGAAACAAATATGCGTAGGTTTGGACAGTAAAGGCGGCCGCAAATCGAGACAACATTTAGGACAACATTTTCACCAACATTTTGGGCAACATGTTGGTACGATTTGCTACCCCTATAAAATTTCTGCCAACATTTAAACCAACATTTTATTAGTTTCATTCATTCTCTTTCTCGTCACAATTTTTCAAAATGGCTGAAAGGGAAGCCGCAGCATTTATTTTGTTGACTTTGGCTATAGATGAAGATGATGAGAAAAAGAGTCGGGGTCCTACGAGAAAATGGATACAGCGGAGGAATCAGGATGGCATGTATAATAATCTTGTTCAGGAGCTCTTAATCGAAGATACAAAATCTTATAAGGAAATGATGAGAATGGATTATAGTTGTTTCAAGGTAATCCTACAGTTGATTGAGCCCTATATTGCTCCAAAAAGTTCGGGAGTTTCAGGACAGCGTGTTGTCTCACCTGCTGAAAGGCTAGTTTTGACCATTCGGTTTCTTGCAACAGGTGAAAGCTTCAGATCATTATGTTATCAATTCCGTGTATCAGAAAGGGCAATATCATATATAGTTGATACAACAGCAAAAGCAATTGTAGCATACATTGGTAAAGATTATATAAAACTTCCTTCTTCTTCTGAATGGATGAACATTTCTGAAACGTTTGAATCGCGGTGGAACTTTCCTAATTGTCTTGGGGCAATCGATGGCAAACATATACAAATAAGACCACCTCCTGGTACTGGGTCAGAATACTACAATTACAAGAAAACATTTTCTATAATTCTATTAGCCATTGCTGGGCCAAATTACGAATGTATCTATGCAGATATAGGTAGCAATGGGCGTATGAATGATTCAGGCGTTTGGAATGCATCTGATCTGCGGAAAAAAATTGAAGACGGTGATTTAGGAATTCCTGAAGCCAAAGTGTTGCCTTTTGGGTGGACGAAAGTACCTCATGTTTTTGTTGGAGACGATGCATTTGCGTTGAAACCATATATGATGAAACCTTATCCACAGAAAGAGCTGACAGAAGATAAACGCATCTACAATTATCGCCATAGCCGAGCTCGTAGAATCTCAGAAAACCTTTTTGGTATTATGGCTAATAAATGGCGTATTTTTCAACAACCTTTAAATTTATCGCCAGAAAAAGCTCGTAAATCCGCTTGGGGTATTTTCTACATCTTTTCCAAAACAGACAGGAAAAAATGCATCAAGAAATGCTAAGGTGATCAGAGAAATTTTTACAGAATATTTCATGAGCGAAGGAGGAAGTGTCAATTGGCAATGGGAACGGTCATGAAAAACACTATAGACTAAAAGTTAACTACATTTTATTCTTTGAAAAGTTTAATAAGAAAAACATAAAATGTAAACAATATTATGTAAAATATACTATAAACTATATTATAAGTTACATAATAAAACGTGTCAATTATTATAATCTTGAAGCATTGAAGTATATTGACCTGGGTTACATCATAAGGGTTAATTTGGGGCTGGGGACAGAGTGTGTCGAGAATGTACAAATTGGTTGTTTTTTGAATAGTGAGCAGCACCAGAACCAAACTCTTGCATTTTTATTTCAAATATGATATCGTTGATTCTTTTTTCTGCAATACAACGACTCTTGTTGTCCAAGGTTTTCAGTTGCTCTGACACGTATAGAGCGAATGGATCCTCAAGTAATGGGCGTTTTGGGCTTTGGGGCTTATCCAACACATCAATACACTTTGCAATTAACTTTTGCTTTTGTTTCTGTCTTTCTTCAGCAGGAGTGATACATCTTTTCCTGCTGACTTGTTTTGTGAATTAGCCTCCATTTCGATAGAGTCATCCATCAGATCTTCAGTATCACTTTCGTCGTTGGACCATCATCGACTGTGATTCCAAAGTTTATTGTTGATAAACTCTTGGCTGTTTTCTTTACTTGATCCACGAACTTCATTTTTTTGCATGAATTGCCAGGAAACTCTCGAATAATTCGTCAGTACTTTGGCCACTCTTTGTTTTGTTTTCCTTAGAAAGCTCTCTACCAAATTTGGGCTCGTAATGAATTTCCACTTAGCTTGTATGGTTTTTAGATCCATATCCATAGCTTCTTTAATTTCAGACAAAGCCTTCTCTTTTTTATCTCTTTTTTGAATAGCTTTTGTCGAAATGTCCCATAGACAAGGTCTTTCCTCATACAAGTCAATGAGTTTTTCCACTGACTCATCGTCCCACTTAAATTTATTACGTTGCGAAGCTTCATCCATTTTAATGAAATTATTGAACTTTCTTGTTGGATTTTCTTTTGATATTTTTTTCATACAGGTCCGATGGGATTAAAAACATTCGAAAAGTATAAAAAACATTCGAAAAGACATCATAATATCAAAATGTTGTCCAAAATGTTGGGCCAACATGTTGAAAAGTATAGCAAATCGCAAGCAACATAGAGCAACATGAAATATCATCAAAAATGTTGGCCAACATTTTTAAAAAAGTTTAAAAATGTTGGCCAACATTTTTGACGATTGTTTTCCTTCTCCAACATGTTGCTCGCTATAGCAAATCGAGGCAACATGTTGGCCAACAAATGTTGTCAATGCATGTTGTCACAAATGTTGTCTCGATTTGCGGCCGCCATAAGATGAAAAAAAAAAACAGAAAAACACGGCCGATCGTAAAGTATTTCTTGCTTACGCAAAGAAATCCAATTAATACCCATTAACACTCAAAAATATATGCGGCAAAAATATATATTCTATTCTATTCTATTCTCAAAATCTAGGTTGACTTAATTTACACGGAGCTTTAAGTGGTAATCAACATCAGAAACTCATCTATACCCATGAATAAGTCAAAGGTTTTTTGCATATTGGAGAGGAAAACTGAAATACAATTTACCCTAACATCATTTGGAACATCGATGGTCTTCTTCTTACTTGATGGTTCCATTTGTTTTTCTTCCAATTTGTCCATTCTTTCCATCAATTTCTTATTTTGATCCAAGACGGTTGCTACCATTTTCTTTAATTCAACGAGATCTGTGACATTCAAAAACAAAATGAGATGTTATTAAAATGGCAAGAACTTGAGATGTGTTCGAGGTGGTTTAAAATTAATTAAAAGGAATGTCTTACCACTTTCAATGCTTTTTCCAGCTGGAGTGCTACACACAACACTCGAGAATGACGCTTGGTTTTCTGCATTAAGCGAACTGCTAGAAGATTCGTGTTGTGATGATGACGCTATAGAGTTAAAGTCTATTCCAAAAGCTTGTGGACACTTTACTTTTTTAAACTTTTCTCAGCACCGATTTATGCTATATTCAAAAGTTATACACCGTTGGAAAGCTGAGAAAATGTGGGATATTCTACGCGAAAAAGTTTTTCAAAATTTTCATAAATTGAAGAAGAAAATTGAAGAAGAAAAAAAGGTCGTTTTTTTCTAAGGGTGGTACAAGCTTGAATTTTACATAGTTGGAAAGAGGAATCCTTGGCGATTACGATTATGTAATTTTTTTTTCAAAAAATTATTTATTTCGAAAGATACAGCAGGGGAAAGTGACCCATGTAAACAAATCAAAAAAATGACTTTTTTGAAAAAAACTGGGGGTATGAAAACAGACTTTTTTTCTGTTTACATTCAAAACGATTTGTAACTGTTATTAATTAATTTGTAACAATTTTTAATTTCCTCTGGGATTTAACGAAGATCTGTTACACTTCTTTTGAAATGCAATGTAAAATTTATAATGCTTTGTACAATGTGAATTCTTTTCAATATAATTGCTTTATTGAAATTAAAAAAAAAGATTCATGCTAATGTTTTACGACGCAACATGTAAAGAAGATGATTAAATACTAAATGACACTTTCTACTATATGACTGTTTTCATACCCCCGGTTTTTTTCAAAAAAGTCATTTTTTTGGTTTGTTTACATGGGTCACTTTCCCCTGCTGTATCTTTCGAAATAAATAATTTTTTGAAAAAAAAATTACATAATCGTAATCGCCAAGGATTCCTCTTTCCAACTATGTAAAAATCAAGCTTGTACCACCCTTAGAAAAAAACGACCTTTTTTTCTTCTTCGATTTTCTTCTTCAATTTATGAAAATTTTGAAAAACTTTTTCGCGTAGAATATCCCACATTTTCTCAGCTTTCCAACGGTGTATAACTTTTGAATATAGCATAAATCGGTGCTGAGAAAAGTTTAAAAAAGTAAAGTGTCCACAAGCTTTTGGAATAGACTTTAGTAAAATTTAAACTTCTTTTTGTTTTATTTTCTTCCATTTTCTTAGTGGCAACAAAATCTTCATCTGATGACGAGGATGATACGTCACTTTCCAAAAAGCTTATGTTATGAGACATTGTTCGACCAATCTTCACGAAGTCAAGTTGGAAAAAGAACAACCACGTGCATGCGAAGAAATTTAAAATTAAGCGCGGGAGAATGAGAACGAGAGCGTTGTTAGTGTCCAGTTTTCCCGCACATGGCACGAGATAGATGAAAGAAGAAAGATGGTAGCAATGTGTAGTGTTTGAGTGATATAAGTGATATAGTTTTGTCAAAGATTAAAATGTGATATCTGTGGTAACTCTTATTCCAGTCGGTATTTGCCACGCCATGTGTGTAATGTAAACATTGAGAATAATAGAGGAGCAAACAATTCAACGGAAGGTAGTGTGTCAGATTTTGAAATTGAAGTCGATATACAACATCATCATCATGAAGAAACAAATGATACACCTGATGAAGGGGAAAACATGACAGAGGAAGAGGTTTCTGATGACATTTTTAACGAGTTGTTCAGAGAAGGATCTTTATTAGATGATGAACTTTCAGAGAATCCTGCGGAAGACTGTCAAGCTTTGCAACTTGTCAGATGGATTTGTCTTCTACTGGCATACTGGCAATATGTGTTTAACATCACTGATAACTCTTTAGAGTTCATTTTAAAAATTATTTCTGCATTTTTGAAAGCTTTGAGTAAAGACTCAGATCTGCTATTAGCAACCTTGGCCAAACTATTTCCTTCTTCACTTTATCTATTTCACCAGTTTCTTTCAATGAGAAAAACATTCTTTAGGAAATATGTGGTCTGTCTTCAGTGCCATAATCTTTATGATATCAATCAGTGTACTACAAAATATAGAGGCGAAGAGGTATCAAGAAAATGTACTTTTGTTAAATATCCACATCATCCATCTAAACAATTTAGAAAAGATTGTGGACAGTTACTCATGAAAACTGTTAAAACTAACTCTAGTTCAATTTTGTATCCTTACGCAACTTACTGTTATCGGTCTATAAAGGATTCTTTACAGCTACTGATAAATCGAGAAGGATTTGAAGAGCAGTGTGAAAAATGGAGATCGTTGGGTAGTATGCCAGGTGTTCTTAGTGACATTTATGATGGTGAGATATGGAAAAATTTTCAGCGGGATGGAAAATGGTATTTTAGTGAACCTCGAAACTACGCAGTTATGCTGAATGTGGACTGGTTCCAGCCATACAAACATTTGAGTAGCTTTTCTGTCGGAGGGATATATCTGGTTTTACTAAATTTGCCAAGGAGTGAACGTTTCAAACGGAAAAATGTGATTCTTGTGGGAATTATACCAAACATGAAAAAAGAGCCACCCACCAATTCTTTTATCAAACCACTGGTAGATGAGCTTAATGAAGCCTGGGGAAATGGATTTGCCATCAAGTCACCTTTGACTAAGAAAGTTGAAGTTTTCCGTCTGGCCTTGATATGTGTTGGTTGTGACATTCCTGCATGTAGAAAATTATGTGGATTTTTAAGTATGATGAATTTTAATGTTTGTCCTGAAAATTGCTTTTCTTTTGCAAGTACTTCCTGAGAAAAGTTTCTCTAACATTACTTTAAGTGTACAAATTTGCGTGAGCAGAAAGTTTCGCGCGAATCAAAACTCGCAAAATTTTGGGCATAAACTTTCGCGAATTAGACACAAAACTTTTTTTCGCGGGCATAAACTTTTGCGAATGAACAATCTTGGAAAATTTAGCGAAGAATAAACTTTCGCGAGTTGAGAAAATATGAAATCTTAGAGGTAGGGTTTTTCCAAGAAAAACAATTGTTTTTTCACACTATTAGTAAATGTCTTTAATGAGAAATTGAAATCTTGCATTTTGAATTTAGTTATCTAAGCACTTTGGTTTCGAAAAAAAACACGTATAAAAATACGTAATTCTTTCTTTTCTTTTTTTTTTCACGTGCATAAACTTTTGCGAATTGAGGGAAATCACGTTTTTCGCGAGCATAAACTTTTGCGAAATGCTTAGTTAAGAATTTTTGAACGTATAAACTTTCGCGAAAAAGGCAAAAAATCGCGAAAGTTTCTGCTCGCGAAAGTTTGTACACTTAAAGTATTTTTATTCTAATATGTTGCAATGATTTTATTTTCAAGGTCACGCTGCATGTCGTGGATGTTCGAGATGTAATAAAACATTTCCTGGACCAATAGGAAATGGGAATTATGCTGGGTTTCATGATGTTGACCTTTGGTAAGAGAGAACAACTGAACAGCATAGGCAGCAAATGTGCGAAATCCTGGATTGTAACACTGCCCATGAGAAGGAAACATTAGAATCCCTTTATGGAACTAGGTTTTCAGTATTAGCCGAACTTCCTTATTTTGATACAGTGCGGATGTCCATAATTGACCCAATGCATAACTTATTCTTGGGTACCACAAAAAAGATTTTAAAGATATGGAAAGATTTGGGATATCTCAATAAATCAAGTCTTGAGAAAATGCAAGAAAAAAGTGATGCATTTCTTGTTCCCTGTGATGTTGGAAAAATTCCAAGAAAAATTTCTAGCAGCTTTGACAGGTTTACTGCTGATGAATATAAGAATTGGACTCTCCTATTCTCGATTTACTGCTTGGAAGATGTTATCCCTTCACAGGATCTGGAATGTTTCAGAAAATTCGTACTAGCTTGTCAGTATCTGTGCCGTCGTGTCATTTCAAAAAATGACATTATTGTTGCTCATGAGTTGTTAAAAAACTTTTGCGTATCTTTCGAAAACTTGTATGGTCAAGGTTCAGTAACACCAAATATGCATCTCCACTGCCATCTTAAGAAATGCATTCTTGATTTTGGGCCTATTTATTCCTTCTGGCTGTTCAGCTTTGAAAGGTAAAACTTATTTTAATAAATATGTTTTTATTATTTATTTTCTTCTTATGTGTTATTTTGATGAAATATTTACGATATTGTTGAAAGCCACAAGTGCTGCTAAGTAAAGGAATCAGCTAAGAAATCCATACTGCGATGAATTTCAACGCTGATGTTTTATGTTTGAGTTATTTTGTAGGTACAATGGTATTCTTGGTCTTCTTCCTAATAACAGAAGAAATATTGAGCTGACAATCATGAAAAGATTCTGTCGAGATAATGTTGTCCTCAATCTGGATAAGCCAAGCCTTCAAGAAGATATGTTGATCAACATATTCCAACTACTAGAGAATGCAAACAGTCAGAGAGGAACACTTAATGATATGGAGTGTGTCAACTTAGCAACAGTCTGCAAATTGTCTTCCAGGTATTCAGCTTTTTGTTACAATCCAATAAACAAATAGAAACAATACCAAAATAGCCCTCCTTCAATTGATCCCTGATTGGTTGTAAACGACTCAGTTATTCTTGCAGATCTTTTGTGTTCTATTTTTCTAATTTTTTTTTCAGACTTTGTGACTCCTCGACACAGATTTGGTATGATGCAAAGTACATCACTTCTTTAAGTAAGGAAGTGATAAGTACATTTTCAACTTTTGAACTTTTTAATTTGAAGAACACATACAAACATTTGTATCCTCTAAATAACTTCGATAATGTTATTGTTCCGGCTTCATTTCATAAAGTAACTGAAATTAGTGTTGCTGGTGATGTTATTGGATCTAGTGCATCTCGTAACAGTCGATCCTCTTACATAATGGCGCACTGGGCTGGTGCTGACGGAGAAATTAGAAGTTATGACAACATGGGTTTATCACCACAGCCAGGGCAAGTTGATTTTTTCATAAAGCATTGCTTCATGATTGATGGGCTTCATCACGAACACTGGTTTGCATACTGCAATTGGTTTTTGCCGGTGCCAAATAAAGTGAAACATAAATTTGGAAAGCCTACTGAAGTTTGGTATAGAAGTTTGTTTGAACCAGCAGGTGCTGCTTCTTTTATACCGGTAGCTCGAATTTTGGCGAAATTTGTCCATGTGAACATATGCCATCAGAGTCGAGATCTCATGGTCATTATACCAAGACTTAAACAGTCGTGTTATTAAACGATAATATTGAGAAATTTAATGTTATGATTTTGTGTTTGAGGTATAGGAGATATTATGTAGAGTTATATAAGCAGTCATAATGTTGTGAAAAACTACAAATTTCTCCACTGCTTTGCTTAAGACAGTTGAAGAATACAACGGTACAATAAACAATAATAACACATGTTTTCTTTTTGTTTAACAGTGTTAACAAATGAAATATCATTTTTCATATAATTTGAAAGTTGGATAGGCCATTTAATGGTTGAGCTGCCATTCTAAAAACAATTCCATTGTTGCTAAAGTTTCTTCCAGTTGATAAACTTGGATCTTCACTTTCCTTTATTCTTTTCTTTATTATTTTAAAAATTTTGTATGAACTTTGTAGGAAATTTTGTAACAATATCACTAATTTTTCCAGTTCATATTTCTTGTAAAGGTATCCAGCATTCTGTTAATAAAATTTCTGAAATATTTTCACTATCAGTGTCATCCTGTGTCCTGGGATCTATTTAAACTTTGGACTGTAATTTCTTTTGATGAAATCAGAGTTTCATGTCACGAACAAGCGAGTTTATTTGGGCTATGTTTCAACAGCTACGGCATAGCCCCAATAAACTCTCTTGTTCGTGACATAAACTCTGATTTATTCAATTTCATTGAACAGATGAGCAGAAATATCTAATTTCTATTATGATTTTTTAGACTTAATAATATATAAGTGAAATATGGATATTGAAGAAATAGTTAAAGAAGTACTGTCTACATTACCACAATTGAAGAACAAAAACAGGGTCAAAAGGCTAAAAAGGCTATTGTCAAAATCATTGAGGGTAACCATTATATGTTCTATAAGTAAAAATGTCACTCTTCTAAAAGAGAAACTTTAACTACATTCAGTTTTTCTGTTGACTGATAAACCAAAGGTCAATGTAATTAGTTCAAGTATGTTAGTAACTATTGCTTATTCTTTTTTCAGAGAGAACTGACTGACTTAATGAAAACAATGAGTCTAAATGATGCCAGAAAACATGTTATAATAAAAAAACGTGGCGAACTAGAAAAGGTAAAGTTTTCCTTTCATTGTGTCGAGTAATCACTAATGTTTGTTGTCATTCGCGCAAAGTCTAAATGTAAGCAAAGAAAGGGTAGAGAGAACTTGTGGGGACTTCAGACTTCAAGTATGAAAATATGAAATTTGCAAAGCACTCATTTTTATAATTGAAATTATAAATTTG
The DNA here is from genome assembly GCA_027922465.2 of Turritopsis dohrnii. NCBI lineage: Eukaryota > Metazoa > Cnidaria > Hydrozoa > Anthoathecata > Oceaniidae > Turritopsis > Turritopsis dohrnii. Next base: position 98,161 of record BQMF02000785.1, on the reverse strand, counting down.
CTTCACTTGTGGTAATTTTGTTGTTTTTTTTTTCTTTTTGTAGCTTGTACAAGTTGAAAATGAAACCTTCAACAAAGATTTGGTAGATGGAGGTTGCTGCTCGAATATAGACGTATGTATTCTAAGTGCAAAATTTTGACTGCTTTTATATAGACCTTATCTGTTGCTTTAAAGATATCATTTGTTAATTTAGTTTGAGCAAGCAGAAAGCGAAAATTTAATTCAAGATTTTGTAGATGGAAATTGCTGCTCGAATACAAACGTATGTTGTTATTTTCCTGTGCCTCCTCAATTTTACTCCACTCCTTAATGGAAATCATCATTGATTCAATTTCACTGGCTTAGTTAAATGGACTTTAATGTTTTTAGGCGAATGAAGTTGACCCGGAATACAATGAGGAACAAGATTTGAATAGAGAAAATGTGAGAGCCTTTATTTTTTAAAAGGTATTTCTCATTGATTTTTATTCTAATGATGCTTGTTTAAGACCATTCTGGTTTCTTTCCTTTACAGTGGAAAGTCGTCAAGCAATATTCTATCAAAATGAAAGAATTAGAAAAACGAAACGCGGAATTGCTCATTGCAAATAATCTTATGGAGAGTAGAAGTAAAGAGTTATCGCGATTAAAACTTTCTCAGCACTTCAAACCTCAGACTGTTATCATGTGTGATGCTGCAAACTTTCCCGACTTTTTTGGCTTTGTTGATGAAACACTGCTAACAGAAGTAGTGCCGATGTTGGAAATGCCGAAAGATTTAAAGCATTTAGGCAAATTGTACGACGAAGGAATTTTTCGGATCGACAAGTATGTTGTATCTGGTGAAATTGTTTTATCTAAGATAGTGCGCTCTGATGGTGAAAGTCTCCGAAAGTTCGATCAAAACTTAACTATCTTAGGTTACGAATCCAAAATTTTAGGGCTGATTGGAAAACATGAGAATGTCATTGAACAAATTGGAATTTCGTTCTTCTCCGATGATGTCCCAGTTTTAATTTTTAAAGGATACCCTGAAGTTTCTTTTGGTGATTTTGCCAAGCGTTATGATTGCCATATTACGGTTCAATTTGCAGAGCGGTTTATAAAAGAATTGAGAAGCGGCGTGGTTCATATTCATCGCCAAGATATACTCCATAATTTCTTGCATGGAAGGTCAATTTACGTTGGTCAAAGCAACGGATATTGTAAGCCTGTCATTGGGGATTTTTCGTACGCTTGTCGTTCCGAATGTGCCAAACTATTGACCCCAGCACAACAAGATCGATTTAGAGAGTTCAATCACTTACCCATTGAAGTACTCAAATCAAAAATTCCACCATCGATTCAATCAGATGTTTATTCTTTTGGTTGTATTCTTTCCTTGATACAAAAGCACATGATATGTGGTGACAAAGAGGTTTTGTGCAACCTTACAAAACTTATACAAAAATGTTTGGCGAGTACAGATAATTTATATGTATTAGTTAGAGGATGGGGACAGTCATTTTCACAAAAATGAGTATAAATGAACAAAACAGGATTAGAAAAACTGTATAATCATTGTATTTTATTTTTAAAGAGTAAAAGAGTTTTGAGCTTCATTCTGACAATTACGTCCAGCGAACCTTCGTGTTTCAGGCTATATTGTCGAGACATGGCAATTATGCCCAGCGAACCTCAGGGTTTCAGGCTAAATTGTCAAGACATGGCAACTACGCCCAGCGAACCTTCGGGTTTCAGGCTAAATTGTCAAGACATGGCAACTACGCCCAGCGAACCTTCGGGTTTCAGGCTAAATTGTCAAGACATGGTAAATACGCCCAGCGAACCTTCGGGTTTCAGGCTAAATTGTCAAGACATGGCAACTACGCCCAGCGAACCTTCGGGTTTCAGGCTAAATTGCCAAGACATGGCAAATACGCCCAGCGAACCTTCGGGTTTCAGGCTAAATTGTCAAGACATGGCAAATACGCCCAGCGAACCTTCGGGTTTCAGGCTAAATTGTCAAGACATGGCAAATACGCCCAGCGAACCTTCGGGTTTCAGGCTAAATTGTCAAGACATGGTAAATACGCCCAGCGAACCTTCGGGTTTCAGGCTAAATTGTCAAGACATGGCAAATACGCCCAGCGAACCTTCGGGTTTCAGGCTAAATTGTCAAGACATGGTAAATACGCCCAGCGAACCTTCGGGTTTCAGGCTAAATTGTCAAGACATGGCAAATACGCCCAGCGAACCTTAAAGTTTCAGGCTATATTGACTACCGAGGGACAACTTTTGGTTTCTATTTTGCTTTGTATCTCGGTACATTGTTAAGTAAAAAGTCCGTATAGACTGAATATAGAACGTACTCCTTATTTTAATTGTTCTTTCCTGCTGAATCTTGCTCCTCTACACTCTGCACAGAAAAGTTCCAAAAGAAAACCTTCACATAAGATTAGTATATTTCTCATAGTCCCAACGCTGACGACTTTAACCAGTGATTTTTTATGTCTCTTCGCTTGTATTGGCCAACAATTTTTCATTAATGATCGAAAATACTACTACTTAATTTTTTGAAGTTTGCTACACGCGACAACGTGAAAATGTGATGCTATTGAAAATTAATGTCATTACCTCATATTTGCCTCAAGTAAACCTGACCACCTTACATATTCCATGTCAGATAACACGTTAACCAGACATTATCTTAAGGTTAACATCAACACGTCGGGTTAACACCTTCTCCAAAAAAGAAAAACGTCAGGTTTACTATATAGCGGATTTCAGATAACATTATATTTCGTGCAGTGAACTTTTTCAAGTTAGTCAAGGTCTTAATAAACCTTTTCTTGCTTTGTTTTTGTTTTGTTTTTGCTTGCTTTTTTTTCAAATTTTTTCAACTTAATAGTTACTAATGATATCATTTATTTCTAAGAACAACTCCGTTTTAAGAAATACAATGGAAAGTTGGAGAAGAGAGTAGAAACATCGATCTCGTTTATAATGAAAAATCGCTGAAGAATGTAGTCACACAAACTTCATTCAGAAAAGCAACACATTTTCATGACAATCTGGTGGCTATTGAGCGTTAAAAGGTGCAATTAAACATCAATTAAATGTAAGCAAGATCCTCATGTATGACTTCCATTAAAACTTTATCAAAACCGAGTACCCCGGCGATAAATCAATGCTTCATTTTATCGATACCGATTCTTTGACGTACAAAGTTAAATTGCGTGATCTTCATCTCGATTTTAAACACCATGCAGATCTCTTCGATTTTAGTGGATACCCTAACAATCATCCATGTTATTCCGCTATTTCGTAATATTGGAAATGGAGATTTTAAAGCTGTTTTTTTAAATAAATATACCGAATTTCAAAATAATTTTTACACCGTTGGAAAGCCATTTTGAAGTTCTTTTGGATAGTATGTTTTTGTTAAAAATGAAATAGTGGTTTTTGAAAAAATAAGGAAAATGTCTTGGAAAAATGTAATTAAATTTTTAATGGTCGATTAACTGTTGGGATTGTCGCATAATATTCAACGTTGGTACAACGTAAATACAACGTCGGACAATTAACGTTATCTGAATGTTGTATTACCAACGTTAGACCAACGTTGGAAAAAAATCGGAAAACGATGATCAAGCATTAATGTTGTGTCAACGTTGCCACAACGTTGGTTAACGTCGCGACGTGAAACCAACCATAATCTAACGTCGGTATAACATCGTTGGCCTGCTGGGCTCCTAAGTGCTATAGAATGTTGTGCTGTAAGTATTAAGACAGAATGTAATTGGCGTCCTCTTAATTATGGTTATAAACGTTGTTTACACATTCTTAATTGTTGGGGAAATAATTATCACACCGAAGAAATAAATCTACCAATCAAAATCTCAGCTGTATATTTTTAAGTTTGTAAAAACTATCTTCTGTTATGCAGAGATTGAGTGAGAAAAATGTTTCTGCCAAACCAGATTATAAACATATTTGGCATACTTTTACGGAAACCTTCCAGAAAAAGAAGTCGAAGTATTTTTCTCCAATTTTAGGCAGTCAGAATATACATTTTATACATACAATATGTTTTTAATGCCATCTATATTGCAAGGCAACTGTTTTAAGAATCTTTTGAATCTTTGAATCTTTACAACAAAGCAGTGAAGTGGTGATTGCAGTGATGATCTCTGTTTCCTCAGAAAGCTGGCAGCTTATCCGGAGAACATTGTTAATGTTAGAAACAATTTATAACAATTTGTAAGGTTGTTCATGTTCGTTCAAACAGAAATAGCATAAGGAATTTCCACTTCAAAACATACATGTTCATTACGAGAATCAAATGTACTTTTGTCAATGTCATTGTCTTCATTTATATCAACATCAATCTCAACATCTTCAATATAATTTTACATATTTGCTTAGCTGATCACGAGAAAACAGTGAATGCGAATATTATTCTCGTCAAATCATAAAACACAAACTTATTTTTCGTTATGCTATCATCTGAACAATTCTAATAATTTTGACAATTATTCAGAATTGATAAAAAGACATTACCTGAAGTCCCACATTTTGAAAAATTAACAATAGATCTCGAGATCTGAATTACGACTTTTATGACGGGGAACAATAGACTTCCATATATAGCGCGAAATTTTAAATTTTTAAAATTCAACTTTGTATAATTACAACACGGATGGTACAAAGGAAATTTCATCGATGTTATTCTATCTATTTCGTATTTCTATGATTTCACACAAAGTTCTTTATATGATGGAGTGTTTTAACCAGTTTTATTGCTATGTCAGAAAAAAAACGACCAAATCCAGCTGCAATTGATTGTTTGTGGGATATTTCTTCACCATTTACGTTGAATACGGTACGTGTCTGCTTTGCTTTCGATTTGATGGGAAAAATTTTTTTCACTGATTTCCAAAATGCGGAATTGCTTGTATTGTCTTTTAGTAGGTTTTTGTTATAATTTTGTTTTGCTTTCTTGATAAGATTATTAGTTTTTTTTCGTTGGCGTTTATAGTTCTCGTAGTTTACGGTTGTTTTCGATTTACGGAACCTTTTTTGGAGAAAATCTCGGTAATCCATTTTATTTTTGATTTCTTGTGTAAGCCATGGGCAACTGTTTGTATTTGCCCTTTTTGTAATGTATGGGGCGTGTTTATTAAAGCTTTCCAACAATATCATATTAAACAGTTGAAGCGGATTGTGAATTGTATATAGATGACCAGTTAGTATTTTGAAGTTCTTCTTTTAACTTTAACTTAATGCCTGTAATTCCGATAGCGAACGGTCTTTGGAGATGTTTTTACTCTGTTTTGTTTTGGATTAAAAGCAATTAAGTCATCATCACTAAAGCTGAGTGGGTATACGTCACATATTGTTATGTTGAATGGAGTGTTTGTGAAGATCAAATCAATTAATGATTCAGATTTATCTGTTGTTTTTGTTACAGATTTAATAAGCTGTTTGAACTGGAAAAGTGTAAAAATTGATTTCAATTCTATATTACCATTAACTTTTCGATAATGTTGCAGTCTCCTGTTAACATCGTTTCTTTGTTTTCTGATGTCGCTTTTGATAACGCTGTGTGTAAAAGTTCATGGTAGTTTTTGGGAGAAAAAAGTTTTGGCGGAGTCGAATTATCGATATATGTTTCGATGATAGAGAAGAAATGTCTGTCTTTGTGAGTGTTTAGAAAAGTTGATATTTTCCTCATGTTTTGATAAAGTCCTCGAATGTTCTGTGTTTGAATAAATCTCGTAAATTGTAATCAACCTGTCCAGGACATTTCTCCACATCTCCACACATAAGCAATAGCAGACATAAAAAACTCCTTTTTCTTTGGTAACTATATTTTTGGTGAGCTCTTGAAACAAATAATGATGAATTTATATAATTCTCCTTGCAATAAATTTCTTCTTTAAACAATGTAATACTCATTCCATCCGGTGTGACAAAGCAACGACATTTAACAGTAAAAACTACCAAAAACAAAAACACGCACAGAGCAGAACAGAACACGTCTGCCTTGTGTGCTGCCAACACGGGATTGATGTTGTCGTAAATTCTTGAATTTCCAATGAAATCTTTAAAAAATGAAATCAGTCTAGGCCCAATTACCTCCTACCTCTCCTTTGTTCAATTTTTTAAAGATTTCAGGAAGGTAATACAAGGAAAATAGCAGAAAACATACGCTTTGTGCTCAATATCTTCAGACGTCAAAGATTTGCGTCCGTTACGGAATATTTTTCTCCTATGACCACCATAAAAACCAGTCACTGACACGCTGACATTTTTCTTCAAAGGAGTGCCAAACATGTAGACTCTACTCCCCAACGGGATCACCATTGCTTTGCGTACACTTCTTTATTACGTTATCGCGTCATGAAGTGTTTTATTTCAATTCATTTGATTTGTTGCTCTGAATTTTAGTAAACACAATTGGGGAGCTATTAACTGCGACATTTATTCAGATAATATTCAAGTTGCAACGTGTGGTAATTTGGTTTAAATTTGATTTTGGTTTAAAGTACTGTAACAGGAGAAACATTTCACCACATCAACATTTATGCATCATGAGCTACGTTTCTTTCGCAAAAAATGCCCTATTGAAATTCTACAAGCACAAATAGCAAATTTACGAATTGTCATATGTCTTAATTAATAAAACTGCTTTTCTATAAAGATTACTTTTGGCACGTGATTACGTAATTACCGAATCTGGTCATCGGAATGCTTTCGTTGAAGGCTGTCCGTACCGGGACGAATCGTTGGTAGTATCAGCTGGATCTCTGGCACCATTCGTGTATTCGATACGACTACTGGAAAATATCTCCCCGGTTTATTTCATTCTCGAGCACAACGGTACACAACTCTTGCCATTCATCCGTCAAATAAATTGATTCTGGCAGCCAATTGCAATGGCATTATATATGCTTTGAAACTAGAACAATACTGCACAGACTGAATTCTTTTATTTGTATAGATGTTGTTTAATGTTTTTGTTTGTCTTAATTTATGAATCAGCCATTAATATATAGACCAAGGCGGCCTCCCAAAAAGTTCACGAAAATTGGAAAAAGGAATTGACAATAGAACGTGTTACCATCTTATAAAGCTCCAAATTCTGAGCAAAAAAATGTATAGGATCATATAGGATAGGATCATTAAAGAAATTTCACATCCGGGCTGAACTCAGCCCGGGCTGGAAATCCTATCTCAGCAAGGCTCTTTTGTTTGAGCAAAAAGGTAAATCAAAAATGCAATAAGAATTATAACGTTGACAAGTATAAACAGAAGGAAAGCCATATGGCTGGTATCTATTCGAATGACATAAAACATTTTAGATCACCTAAGTTTTCATCTGATGAAGAAAATGCAACTCAAAAATACATAAATTTGAAAAAGATCTTATAAAAAAAGTATGAACTAGTGCTCTGAAAAAATTAAAGAAATTCGTCATAATTTTTTTACTGTTATTTCATAACACCGGGCTGAACGTATCCATATAAATGCTCTTATATTCCACTTAACATAATCAAGAAAGGTGTACTGTCAATAAATGTCTCAATCGCCAGTAACGAAGATGTTAATGATAGATGTATTCCACTTATTGAATTGATGACACGCAAAATGGTAGATTGAGTTGTGAGAGAAATTATTTCTTTTTTTGTGTGCGACGTTTTTTTTCGACGATGCGAAACAAATACACTGCAGCCCCAATCGAACGAGATTTGTTTTGGTTGGTGAACCAATAGGGATAACGTTCTTATTGCTATTATTTTATATTCCAAGAACCATCGTTGGTTTTGAAAACAATACATCAACTAGATACATAGAAACCAACTGATTAAACATTTTGGACAAAAAGCAGCGGTAGCATAACATGGTAGCATGTTCGGTTTGTCAGTGTTGTATCCTAACACTTGCCTGACTGTCTGAAACGGGTGAACCAATCCAAATGTTTAAAAACCGAAGCGCTACTTGTCTGAGACGGGTGAACCAATCCAAATGTTTAAAAACCGAAGCTTTCCTTGTCCGAAGGTGAAAATGGTGTGTCATGAAACAAAATATTTTTTTTTCTTTTAATTGTTTTCGCTTCTGATCGAACGTTTTTTCATTCTACTTATTCATTTAGCACGTGCCGTTTTTTCTCTCCTTCTGTGAGATCTTTTTAAGAAGAGAAACCATTTCCCTCCTACGTTTGATAGCACCCATGTCAGAGCGTGTAACTTTTTTAAAACAAAAGCTGATAATAAGTTGAAGTTTTTTCTCTCTATGTTTTGAGTGTATTCTTATACTGATAAACGATTGGTTTTAAAAAATCAACAAGATGCCCTTGCAGGCATGAAACCCTAGAAATCTATGAAAGCATCAATGATACATACTATAGATCCAAAAAATATTAAAGCTCCTCTTTCCTGTTGAGCATTTTGAACACTTTACACACAAACATTAACAAGATTTTATACTACTTTTATGGTTATGGAGAGCAGACGATTGCTTAATGAATGAAACTTTAAGTATCAAAATGAAAGTAGTTTTTTCTTGAAAACAAACATATTATATACTGTAGATCAAAAATAGATAAGACAAAAATACTTTTAAAAAGTGTGAATAGGGCTTAACTAAAAACAACATAAGCTATTACATACAAAGAAAAGAAAGGTGCAAATCGTAACCATGGATACGCGATTTATATGACAGTTTTTTTAAAAAAGAATCTATGTATAAGAACGAAAGAAAAAAAACACAAACTTTTTCGAAAAAAATATAAGAAACAAATTAAAAAAATTATCGGAAATACTATGTTTTAAAGTAACTACGTATCTACCTAAGCTAGCTACAAAACATTTAAAAATTGTACCTTTTAAAAGTTTAACTATGAGCCACTTCGATGAATTTTTGTATTTCTCAAGTTTGCCTCAAAGCTTTGTTTGGTCAGCAAGAATTATCTAGGATAAGCTAGGATAGGCTAGGAAGCTAGGGTAAGATAGGATCAGCTAGGATCAGCTAGAGGCTTGCTGACAAACCTCACACAGACCTCACTTTTACTCCGATGTACCCAGATATAAGCCTACAATTAAGCAAATGGGAAGATAAAAAAGCACTAAGAAGAAAGCTTACCAAAAGATAGAAGTTTCAAATACCGATGTTAGAAAAGAAAGTTTTCGATTTCTGTATTACCGCAATTACAACCAGTCGCCAGAAATTTCTCGTGGAAGAAACTTCGTGCTACGAAAAAATGGCTTTACGCATAGACGTAATGAATCCATGTAGGCGCACGCACGAAATTTCAAAAAACCGCTAGGTTTGGACAGTAGAAAAAAAAAACAAAGCCGGTTTTAATGTATTTCTTGCTTTCGCAGAAATCCAATAAGTAACACATCATGAAAAACCTGAAAAATAGTTGATGTAAAACTGTTGTTACACAGACTGCACACCAGAGGTTGTGACTTCGAATCTGCTTCTGCCTGAACACAAGTTGTGAGCCGTTTATAAGGAAATTTGACGTTTATTGATACAGTGATACAGAGCAGGAGGACATGGGCGGCGAGCGACGCCACCTTGGCGGCTAGTAGAGAATTATTTACTCTTAGCCATGTCTAAAAATACTTTAGTGTGGTATAAGCGAAGAAAATAAAACAACGTCTTCCAATCCTTGCGTGTGTCTGGCGCATCTTACAATTATTAACAGATAAGAGACCTTTCCCTGTTTTAAACGCCGTTTCAATACCCTCATAATTACGTTGCGAAAGCAAAATCCATGTCACTTTAAAAATGTCACATAAAGCTTTCCGAAGGTGTCTGAATGAACGAGAAAAGAAACATGTGGATTACTGTTTTGAATCTGACATCATGAATATCAATCGTAAAACGTTTTTAATATTATAATCTTTTCTTAATGGTTTATCTCCTCCTACTAGCTTTATTTCTAAGGCATATAACGGAATGAGGTGATTAAACAAAAAGTAATTAAAACTATAGTTTCTATAAGCTTAATTTGTTTAGGATTTATTCTACTCGATAGGGATATCAAAATTACATTAGGAAGGGTTATCGCTGCCATATTTTCCAAGCTAAATTTTCATCGTCTATTCCGCAGTATCGTGGTCATATTATTAAATGTGGAACAACAGAACATGAGCTTTGTGTATTAAGTACTAAGTAACTTGCACTGTGAAGATGCTTTGTCGGTTAAATATGTTGAAACAACAAGTAAAAAGTAAGACAGCTGCAACTTTAGAGGCTATTGTTTCTTCGTGTGGAGAATCATTAGCTGTGATGAACCAGCAGGTAGAAAACTCAAGAACGGAAAAACAAAAACAATCCCTTAAAGCCGTATAATGTATTGAGTATCAAGGTCGCCAAGGTAAAAGAAGGAAGTTCATTCATCAAGATTTTCAAAGCGAACTTTATTGGCGAATGAAAGGGTAGTTTTAGTCAATCGCGACTTGATATCATTCAAGTAAACTATTTCAGGTAGGTACAGTGTTGTTCAATCTTCTTTTGTATTCAGGAGCAACATAGCGGTAATACTGTGAAGTTCATTGTTAATTCTATCTGTGAATGCTCAGATGTAATGGAAATCAGTGACTAAAAGTTTGGCATCCGTACTAGCACAAGAAAGTTACATAGAATATCAAAATGATGCTGTGGTATATTGGTTAGCACGTATGCAAATTCATGCGAGTGTTCGAGTGTTCTATTTTTTTCATTCGTAAAGTTAACATCTTTGGTTGCAAAAAATCATTTTATAAAAAAGATAACAAAACCACAAATCCATAATGTAAGTGATTCAGGTCTCTTCTGTACCATCTTTATCAACCAAATTAGTAACAGGAGCAGGCGCAGAAACAAAGGGAAAGGGAGAGAGAGAAAAGAAAGAAAAAACTATCCATGTAATTAAGATAGTTTAACTATAATTCCTTAATGATTAATCAACTTAGATGCTCCATTAAGCAACTGGCAGAAAACTAGCCGCCAAGACGGCGTCGTTCGCCGCCCATGTTCAGCATGCGTTGACTTCACGAAAAGAAAATTAAGGAATTGGCAACCGAAAGTTTCCCATGTTGAAGAGCTCGAAAAACTTATCAAAAATATGTATGGGATTGTTCCGCTACGATCTACCGTTACGGAGATATCATCGTTCAAAGATTTCGATGACGTCACAGACCCTCCCCCAAAAAATTAGACCCAAATTTTTCGTCACCCCATCGCCTGTATCGTGGACCCCAAAAAACGTCAGTTATCCCTATTGGCTATCGAGATAATTTTCCCTAAACGTCGCATTCGATTAGGGTCTCAATGCAATGGTTTCACACTGCCGTTGCGCACAAAAAGAGAAATAATTTATGTGTAATCTTACGTTGCTGACTCCCCGATTTCTTTCACAGTTCACATCTACCATTTTGCTGACAAAACTTCCCCAGTAATGCCTGTGAATGTACTGTGAATGTACTGCAATCCATGTACAGAGCCCAAGTGATGTTTTATACCCTATTGTCTGTACATTGTCTCTGATGTACTTTAAAAGCAGCATATCAGCCCGTTGGAACTATCGACTGACTGACAACTATCCACATTAGCAAATGGTATAGGAAAAAAAAAATATATAAAAAGAACTTTTACATCAAAAATGCAATTTTTCTGTCCTCTAAAAAGTAGCATACATAAATGGTGTCGCAAAAAAGCAACATTTGAAGTGAGTGCATCTTTTATAATAATTGAAAATCTTTGCATAATTTTGGGTTAATCTGAAAAATGACGAAAGTTCAAGAACGATAGAAATTTGGTGAACATTTTCCATGAATTGCACATTTGCTACTAAGTTCCTGCAAACATTTCACGGAATTGTTCATAACATTATATGGTAGCAAAAAATAAGAGAAAATCAAGTTATTTTTAAGAAACCAACTATCTTAAAGTCATTGATACACATCATACTTTCCATAAGGTGCTGTCAAAATCTGCAGCAGTCAATTCATAAAAGTGCGTTCGCAAACATACAAAATAGTTAAAAAAACATACTCTATAATTACTTAACCATTGAGAATATTACAGCAATATTGCACGTTAGTGTTTCAGAACATTTGCAATGCGACTTCAAAAAATAGTCTTTCACGTTATGTGTGATACATGCAAATGCCATAGTGGTTTTGTGGATATAAAATACATACAAACGTACACAGAGAATTAATGTGATTCTTTAATAAAATACAAAATATAATTCAATTATAACATTGTAAATTCAGTAACAGAATTTTACATAGACAACTGAATACAAATGATGTAGGTTTTATTTAACTAAAATGTTCAAACATGTGCATCTTTTAATAGCAAATAGATCCTTCTTCGAAAATAGGATTTGCGAACAGTTCTGTTATCAAACTTAACGGATTGAATCTAAATCGTGGTATTCACCTCCTTGATCAAATACTTTGATGTCGTCATATGTATTTTCCAAAGTTACCTATAAGAAACGTCCTTACTGTTACATCAAAGCCATAAGATACTTTTGCCAACTTGATAGGAATTCGATTTTGTTTACATTAAACTATATTTCGTCCACATGTTTGGGGATTTAAATACATCTTATTTTAATTAATCATGAGTAGATCCCTACAAAGCCATTAAAAACTTCACATCAACATTTCTATGAGAATGTGCAGTTGAAACAGTCTCATAGTCTCATTCCTTTGTATGATGGACTACTAGATGATATGTATTTGGCTCATTTGAATTACTTACAGTCTGATTCGTCTCTTCTCCTACCGAAGCATTCACAATAACGACATTAAGGCTTTGTTGCGGCTAGAAGTAACAAAAAAAAGAGATAAACAGTACCATTACTGTCAAACCACTAAAACCATTAATAAAGATAACATAGTTTCATCTTAATCATACATAAAAATTAAATACCTGGATTTGTTTCGTTGCTTCAGTTCCTTCTTCAAGATATTTGTTTGGTTTCTAAGGTTAACGGTTTTGTAAAATTATAAAACGAACTCCTTTCTAAAGTCATGGCCCGTATTACATTAGCATTTACGAACAAGTTACCTTGCAGCAAATCAGACAACATATAATCAGGATTAATATCAGGAAAACAGTACCAACTCCAGCAGATCCAATATATATGTAGTCTTTTTTCATTGTTTCTTTTACATAAACAAATATGATCTTATTTTCGCATTGTTTTCCGCTGAACCCTAATTTGCATTGACATGAAAAAGAATTGTTTTTTTCTAGGCACGTGGCATTGTTAAAACAGGAGTTGGCTGTACAATACGTTCTGATGGTGCAAAGGTTTCCTATATAATTTTCTTTACAGCGACAAACAAACAAGTCATTCCTCTGTTCACAAAATCCATTGATACATGGATCAGGATAACATGGTGTACTTTTAATCTCGCAACGGTTTCCTTTGTAATTTTCTTGACAAAGACAAACAAACGAGTCATTCCTCTGTTCACAAAATCCGTTGATACATGGATCAGGATAACATGGTGTACTTTTAATCTCGCAACGGTTTCCTTTGTAATTTTCTTGACAACGACAAACAAACGAGTCATTCCTCTGTTCACAAAATCCGTTGATACATGGGTCAGGATAACATGGTGTACTCTTAATCTCGCAACGGTTTCCTTTGTAATTTTCTTGACAACGACAAACAAACGAGTCATTCCTCTGTTCACAAAATCCGTTGATACATGGGTCAGGATAACATGGTGTACTCTTAATCTCGCAACGGTTTCCTTTGTAATTTTCTTGACAACGACAAACAAACGAGTCATTCCTCTGTTCACAAAATCCGTTGATACATGGGTCAGGAGAACATGGTGTGTTTTTAATCTCACAATACTTTCCATGAAATCTGGCAGTACAGTTGCAATAACTGCCATCTTCCGTAATTGCGCATGTTCCATTGTTGCGGCAAGGATTGGTATGTCGCAGATCTTTCAGTGTTTTTCCATTCAGCCAATGTGGTTCGTAGCACAATCCATGTATGTCAAGATTTTCTCTCATTGATAGTGCTTTCATAGAACAAGTGCAGCGTATCTGAGTATTTTGCAAATTGAAATACTTTAAATTGGGAACGGCCTGTGGCGAAATTGTAACTTCATTTAAGTATCTGTTGGAATCAGCATGCAAATATCGGAGACGGCTCTTGGTTTTGGACACAAGGATGGATTTAATTAGATTGTATCGTACATAAAGTATAGTGCACATTTCTGGAATGGTATTATCGTTAACATATTCCAATTTGTTTAAAGATAGAACCAATGTAAAAGGTATTGTTATCCACCTAAACAGAGCTTTAGAAAACTGGAAGTGATTCTCATTTATTCCTGGCGTCAAGCTGTTAGTCAAGTCGTTATCATTTAGATCTATATTACTTAGTTGCGTTAAATTAAAAAATGCATGATCTTCGATAGTATGTATCTTGTTGTAAGATAAATCAAGATAATTTAAATTTGGGAAGTTTTTTAATGTTGCATTTTTAAGGATGTCAATTTGGTTGAAAGGCAGATGCAATCGTTTAACAGACAACACATCATCTGAGTTAATTGCTGAGTGTAAATCTTCAATTGACGCTTGCTGCATAACTAAATCATTCAAACTTGTCAAATTTACCATATATAAATTTCCTGGTAGATCATGGTTGTACGATATAATCAACACTTGTAATTTTGTAAGGTTGTAAAGATACAAGCGTTGCAACTTTGTGCTACTTAAATACAGTACCTTTAACTTGGAAAACTTATTGAACTCATCTGCGTTCCAATCAGATAAATCATTTCCAGTCAAATCAATCCATGTTAGTTCCATATCTTCAATGTGCTGCAGAAAGTCCTTTGTTAGTTTTGTACTTCGGAGATATAGCTCTTGAACCGTTGATGGAATGTGAATATTATTAACTCTTGTAAGGTCATTGTTCGATAAAGTTAATCTTAAAAGTTTTGTGAAGTTTTGCAATGACAAATTTCCTTTGATGTTGCTGTTCTGCAAATCTAGTGATTCTACCTCCGTGATGGATTTCAAAAAAGATAAGTCAAGAATAGCTTTATTGTTTATTATGGAGAAAGTTGTCAAGGATTTCAGATTTTCAAATGGACTATTGTGAAAGTTTTGTAGCCAACTTGATGTAATTTTAAGACTTTTCAACTTTGGTAGATCTTTGAAAACCAGAAAATGGTTATTTTCGTGGATTCCAGAAATTTCAAGCCATTGAAGATTTTCATTGGAAAGAGAGTGATCATATATTTTTTTCAAAGACGTTGAAGATATAGAAATGAATTCAATGGCTTCCAATCCCTTAAATGTCCCATTATGAATTTCTTCAATTGGCAAATCCAAGTAGAGGTAGTTTAACATGGGCAAATGTTCAAACATCGTCGCAGAAAGGTAACTCGCTTTTCCACCAAGAATCTGTATCTTATAAATATATGTTAATCCGGCAAAAGACAATCCATTTATATAAGCCAATTGATCATAGTAGATGTTGAGAGATCTGGTTGTATTTGGAAATCTGCTTGGAAGCTGCGTCTCATTATTGCTTCGACAGGTAATGGACGACCCGGAACATTGACAGGTTGCAGGACAATCTTGTGAAGTACATGTGGAAATCAATGTTATCAGCAAGATGATCTGATAAATCAAAATCATGTCCATCTAAAGATTTGAAATATTAAATAATAACAATACTTGTTTCATGATAACATGCATGTATTTGCGGCAATGACATTAACATAACTTATTGGTTTCAATACGGACGGACGTCTGAAAAGAGAAGTTCTTTTGTAGTTCTATAGGAAGTTATCCATACATCATCAAAGTGCCCATGAATCCATTATAATTCAAATCCATCTAAATGTATCCATCTAGATGTTAACTAACAAGAGGCTATGAGGCCTGAAGGTCAGCGCTTTCAGCAAAGTTGAAAAATGTTGGTGTGCAAAACAAAATCTAAAACATTTTTAATCTAGGAAGGTCAAAATATAAATTTTTTGAGTGATAACTTAAATGACAGCGATGAATGGAGACATTTTGTGAAAAAAAAAAAAAGTAAACAGTACCCCTCAAAATTACGTGCATATACCAGTATCATTGAAACAAAACTTAATCCAACAAAATCTTTATATCATGGAAATTAAAGACAAATCATTCAAATATTTTTAATGCCTCATTTGCACCTGACAAGAAATTAACTTTATATATATAAAAAAGACTTTCATGTACGGTTTCATTAACTCTATCTAATCTTTTCCAGTTTTATATACAAAATACGACTATCTCAGAATTGAATTGAATTGAAATCTGATTTGGAATAAAAAAATTGGTATTAAAGTCCAAAAAAATTACCAACTGTTTAAAAAAGCTTACAGTATACTTTACATAAGGATTTCAAAAACAAACTTCTCTCCGCACAGATGAATTCCAAACAGGAATGACTATATATTAAAAATTAGTGACAATATTTAAAAATACTGACAATAAAAACACATATATTGAAAGAATTTTTTCGCAAATGCTTTCCTTTCAATGTCGATTCCTTTTTTAATTGACACGTCGGTTTTTTGGTATGATTTTGTGATGTTGCCATGTAATAATTTTTTGTAACCATGGCTTTTCATTTCGTAGATGTTGTTGGATTTATCGGTAAATTCCAACATATTGTTTGATGATTTAATGCTGTTTACATCGACATTCAAATTCAGTAAGAATCTGTTGGGATGTTCACGGAAGTTTATGTCTCTAACTATTTCGTACAAGTCATTCTCAAAACCCACAAGTAATTCATGTTGTTGTGGGCGTAACACATATTTCGAAACCAAATGTTTCTCTGGCGTCGTCATTGTTGTCAATTTCATCGTCGTTCCGTTTTTCGTAAAAATATGCTTTCCATCTGATTTGTTTAATAAAGCTTAGACAATACAAATACAAATACAAATACATGTGTACACAAATACAAATACAACAACGAAATAATGATAAATAATAGACTATATAAATGAAGAGAATAATGATTCCATAGGGAATTCGTTCGAATGAAAAGACAACATGTAAACATGTGGGTGAGTGCTTTGATTGATAAATGCATAACAATAAACATAGAATATCATCAAGTCAATTTCGGGTAGGGCACAATGCACCTTTGCTTCCAAAATGTCGTCTGTGTATTTGGGTGACTACAGATTTTCATTCTATTTTGGTGCGCATCTGATTTTGCTTTTAGTTCAAACAGGGTATAAAAGGTAAAATTTGAAGCTCGTCTAAATTGATGGATGTCACTGTTGTATAAACAGATACAAAATAACAAATGGTATGCATATATAATAAGGTATGCAATGTATAACATAATACATAGACCCTTGCTTGGAGGTAGAGCAGAGCTCTCATATCTCGATAAAGTTCTGTGACCAGTATAATAACACAAAACACCAAATCAGCGATAGCTACCCAGAAAAAATCAGAAGCATATAATCACAGGATCAATAATAGTATTAAGATCATTCATAACAAAGAATTCGTTTGCTCCAGATATTATTGAAAACACAAACTCCACTAACTAAGGAATTTCACGTGAAATTTTTGGAGGCCGCACTCACCTTAATAATGTTAGAGATGTAATTGGTCAGCGCGAAGCAGCTGATCTTTCATTAGCGTTTATACGTCCGTAATTCCAAGACTTTGTGTCCTCGATTGTAGGCTGAAGTTCATGTGTCAAATTGCAAATTTAAACGGTGAAAATTTAAACGGTGAAAACACTTACAAATATGTTTGAACAAATGAGGCTAAGCCCGACCCTTACCCTAACTAACCCAGACACATTTCACAAGGTTTACACCGTAAAGTCTAATGATTACAATTTGACACACGAACCATATGCTAAAATTGAATGACTATAGGTATGATAGGAAGTCCTCCTAATACACATGACTAGTGATTGAAAATTCGGTATTGTAAATGATTTTTTGACATAATGAATGATTTTGAAAAAGATCCCAATTTGTCTCTCAGCAACGACAAAACACATTTAATTAAAATTTAGTAACATGTTGCACATTAACCTGAAGCAACCTTTAATGAAGTTTTTTGAAGGGATTAAGTTATAAAGGCATCAAAGCAAGGTAGCGTTTGATTATCTATGGTATAACATGCAATTTAGGAAATCCATGATTTTATGAAAAAGTGTAACATAAATGTAAGATTGTAAACTTCTTAGTTTAATCTCAATACTCACTCGACAAATGGACAGTAGTGCAACGTGTTTCCTAACCAGGTGAAAACATTTGGGATATATAAGAAAACGTGCCAATAGTTTTTCAAACTAGAATTGGAGAAAGAGAGTGCTCGCAGTCAATAAGTATCAAATAAGTATCAAACTCTAAAAGTGTTATCGTCACGGACGGACGTGCTACCAACAGGAAAAGTATTTGCTGTTGTTTATTTGCTGTTGTTTTCAGTTGGTTTATATTAGAGAAATATATTGACTCACAAATACAGAAAATGGAGTTTATTGACTCACAAATACAGAAAATGGAGTTTAATCAATTGAAAAGAAAAATTCACGACGACATTATACAAGACGTTATGGATAAAGTTAGATCAGAAATTCTTACTTCAAGTTGTATTAATTTACAAAGCAGAAAGAAGAAAAATGATCCGGGAGAACTCTCAGAAATAGTAAGTCTTCTCAAGGCTGAAGTTGAATTTTTGAGGGAGGAGGTAAAGGAGAAAAACAAAATGATAAACTTCTTAACGGCAAAATCATTGTTGCGTGAAAACAGTATTTTCTCACATAACGAAAACAAATTAAAAACATCACAAAATGTCAAGATCAGAAAAGAAGTCTCAAGGGAGGTTACAGTTACAGAAAATTCAGAAAATTTAGATGTGTCATTACAATACGAACAATATGAAAAATCAAAGCAATTATTGAATGATCAATTAACTTCTGTAAGACTTCAAAAACATCTAAATTATGTAGCATCGAAAGGTAATAAAAATCGTGATGTCACTAATGTTAAGGAAACTTCATCAAAGAAAAATATCAGAAATAGTGTTATTGTTTGCGGAGACTCGATGGTTAATGGGTTAGATGGGAATGGTATATCATCAAAAGCAAATCAAGTGAGTGTTCGAAGTTTTCCAGGAGCAACTACCAAAGACATGGTTGACTATTGTAAACCTCTTGTAAATAAAAAACCTGACAAACTTATATTACATGTTGGAACGAATGACCTGACCAAACAAATCGAAAACAGCAAGGAAAACTTGGAAACTGTCATAAAATATGTCAACGAAATATCACCAAATACAGACATCATTCTATCAAACATATGTTTACGAAAAGACGATATGACACTTGAACCGAAACGTATTGAGCTTAATAACTCAATTTCAGAATTATGTAGTGAATATGGCTTGACAATTATCAATAATAAGAACATTGACAGTAGCTGTCTTGCTAAAAAGAAATTACACTTGAATACACATATTGGTCTACCACGGTTGGCGAAAAACTTCAAAAATCATCTGCAACAAGCTTGAATTGAAACAATGCCCCAAACAACTCTGGTTGGAGACAGTAATCTAAAAGGCTTAAGGGATATTCGTTGTAAGTATCCAAAAAATGTTCTTATATCTTATATAAACATCAATTCTATACGGAATAAGTTGAATGATTTACATCTGTTAGTTGGAGATCTTGTTGATGTCTTGACTGTGGCGGAGACAAAACTTGATGATTCGTTTCCAACTGTTCAATTTCATCTCCCTAACTTTAAGACTCCTTACAGGCTTGACATTTCCTGTAAAAGTGGGGGGCTTTTAACTTTTGTGAGAAGTGACATTCCTTCTCGGCGTCTCATCGAGTTTGAATTTCCAACTGATATTCAAATTATTCCCATAGAATTGACCTTGAAATGTCAAAAATGGATACTTTTCAATGTTTACAAACCCCCTAAGCAAAAATCACAATATTTTTTGGAAACCTTGTCCAGATCAATTTTGTTTTATAGCAAATACCAAAACATCATTGTCAATGGTGACCTCAATCTCGAGCCAGATAACCCAGAGTTAGCAAATTTTCTTGAATTAAATGCAATGTACAATCATATGAAAGAAAAAACCTGTTGGAAATCCCAGTCTGGGACGTGTATTGACTTAATCATTTCCAATAGGAGACACTCTTTAATGAACACTGGGACTTTTGACACGGGATTGAGTGATCACCATTCACTAATTTTTACTATGCTTAAAACAATATATGAAAAGTTACCACGAAAGGTTATTCAGTATAGAAAGTGGAAAAATCTTGATATCAACATGTTTAGATATGAAATTTCACATCACTTAAATTGTAACATTTATAATTATGCTAGCTTTGAAAGAATATTTACGACCATTTTAGATAAACATGCACCTATCAAAACTAAATTTCTTCGTGGAAATAACAAGCAGCATGTAACCAAAGATCTCAGGAAAGCTATCATGAAGCGATCCAAATTAAGGAACATAGCCAATAAAACTAAAAATCCAGAGGATGTTGCTCGTTATAGAAAACAAAGGAATTTAGTAGTGAATATGAATCGCAACGCAAAGAAAGCTTTTTTCACAGATACGGCCGATCGTCCAAAATCTTTCTGGGAAAAAGTAAAACCATACTTTAATTTAAAACACAGTTCCTGTGAAGAAAGAATTCTACTTGTTGAAAATGACGAGGTTGTGAGCAACGAAGATGAACTTGCAGTCATCTTCAATAGCTATTTCAATAGAATCACTGACAGTTTGGATATTCCAGTAATCCCTGAATTAATTGCATTGGACCTTGATCCTGTATCGTCTGCCATTGCCAAATATGCTACACACCCATCTATTGTAGCTATTAAATCAAGAACTCAACCAGTCACTCAATTTGAGTTCACACCAGTTTCAACTGATTCAGTGATAAGGGAAATTTGTGCACTTAATCCAGAAAAGTCTGTCAGTGGTTGTATATCTCCTAAAGCCCTTCGTCTTTGTGCTTTTGAATGTGCTGATGTTTTAACTTTAATTTTTAATAGCTGGGTTATTGACAAATCAACTTTTCCCGATGAACTAAAAGTAGCTGATATCATCCCTGTCCATAAGAAAAATAGTACTACCGATAAGGCAAATTATAGACCCATTAGCCTATTACCCGTAATCTCAAAAGTATTTGAAAGACTTATTGCGAAACAAATCGAGCCTTTTATCAATTCCTGGTTATCTAAGTTTCTCTGTGGTTTTCGCAAGTTGTATAGCACACAACATTCCATCGTTGATATGATTCGCAAATGGCAATCTTATCTAAATACTTCTGGGATTGTCGGAGCGGTATTTATGGATCTTTCCAAAGCCTTCGATTGCCTTTCCCATGACCTATTAATTGCAAAATTGGCAGCTTATGGATTTGGGAATAAAGCGCTCCGCCTATTCCACAGTTATCTGAATAAACGTAAACATCGTGTGCGTATTGCCACATCACTTAGTGAGTTTCTTGAAATTTTGCTTGGGGTACCGCAGGGATCTGTGCTGGGACCTATTTTGTTTAACATCTTTATTAACGATTTGTTATATGCAGTTCAGGAAAATATTTGTAACTTTGCAGACGACAACACCTTATATGTCTGTGGCACGGATATCTCCGATGTCGTTCGTCGAATCGATAACGACCTCATTTCAGTTTTGACCTGGTTTTCTAATAATGGCATGGTTGCAAACCCTGAAAAATTCCGGGCAATATTTTTGGGGACTGCAGATAATACGATCAGTTTAAACATTGGAGCAGCCAAGATCTTTAGCTCCAATGAAGTTAAGCTTCTTGGTGTCACGATAGATCGTCAGTTGACTTTTTATCCTCATGTCTTTAGTTTATGCAAAAAAGCCTCTGCGAAAACGAAGGCCTTAATGAGGATAAGAAATTTTCTGACCCAAAGCCAGGCAGATCATTTGTTCAATGCCTATATAATGGCTCCTTTTAATTACTGTCCTTTGGTGTGGATGTTTTGTAGTAAGATGGCTCATAATTTAATCAATAGAACTCATCACAAAGCTCTTTGTGCAAGATTGAACACTTTTGATACAAGTTTCGAAGAGCTTTTATTGTCATCGAGCTCCAGAACGATTCACACTAAAAACCTCCAACTCATGGTTACTGAAGTTTTTAAAGCTTTGAACCATCTAAACCCAGAACTGTTTTGGGATTCCTTTGTTTTAAAGCCTGAAGTTTACAATCTTAGGCAGGGACCTTCTCTTGTTATTCCTCGTGGTCAAACGACACGCACAATTAATTCTTTTGATTTTCGTGCTGCTTTGGCATGGAATAATTTACCTTCGGCACTAAAGCTAGAGAAGTCCTTACCAAAATTTAAGCGTGCACTTTACAATTATAAAATATATTGCAAATGCAAGTATTGTAGCTAGTTTTTGTTTTTATTTTAATTTTTAATGTTGGAATTTATTAGTATTATGTACTATTTTTGATCCAACTTGAAATAAAGAGTAAATAAATAAAATAAATAAACTCTGCTACACGATGATAATCATACCTTTTCTGCTGATGTTTTCAATGTCGTTTCTCCTTACTCTGATTTAACATTCTTTAAGTCTTGTTATCTTGATGGTTTGCAAGTAACTGATTGAAGTGGCAATGAAAATCACCCCTTTTTATAGGCTTTTCCTAGTAAAGCGAAAGAAAGGGGAATAATTCTTGGACAGTGCTTTTCTATTTGAGTTTCAGCAGCTTTCGAAACAGCCCATTAGGGAAATTACCTGATGTTGTACTAAATGAACGCAAATATTCTTATGAAATAATTAAAATTGTTTTCAAAAATGTGGGATTAATTCATATTAATTACCTTCAATGTGTGTAGATTTGAAAAGCTAAAACAAGATTTAATGTTAGGGATGTAATTGGTCAGCGCGAAGCAGCTGATCTTTCATTAGCATTTATACGTCCGTAATTCCAAGATTTTGTGTCCTCGGTTGTAGGCTGAAGTCTGTTGTAGGCTGAATCAGAGGCTATTTTCCAACTGTGGTTGCTGCATGAATAGGTTAAAAGAACATATTTTAAAATGTTTTCTTGTTGTGAGTGTGGCATTGAAAACGGCATATGATGAAATCACTGCGTAGAGTTTCTCAGAACTTAAGTAGAGTCGTATATTATTTTACTACAACATAGAAATGGAAATGAGAATTGTTTATGCAAAACGATTCTTTTTGCTGGTGTCGATACATCTCCATTACAACCCTAACAGCCAAAGTGATGGGCTGCAATCTCCAAAAACACTCTCTCAAGAGGTAAAACATTTTTAAACACATAATCCTCAACTGTTGTTCCCAACTTTTTGAAGTCATTCAAGTTTATTAGAAGTTAATATGAAGTCCACACGGGACGTCAATTTCAAGTCCACACGAGACGGACCTCTTAAATTGGAGGATGGTTAGGGTAGAATCAGAAAAAAACGACTTACTCTTGCACGTATCGACGCCATGCAAAATTTTTATGGGCACACTATCTGTGACAATAATGGCGACCCTAAAGAAACATGGGTAATACTCAATTACTATGCGAGTACCTTTGACATTTCCCGTCATGAAAATTGCCCAAAAGGTGAGAAAAGTTATAGTTACAGGTATAGTTAGCAGAGAGATATAGCAACTGGTTCCGAGACATACAAGCCACGCAAGTATCCATTTAGTGAAGCCATTATAAAAGCCGTGACACTCATTTTTAATCGCCTTGCTAACATTCATTTGTAGGAAGGCTGCAAAATGTTAGCAACCAAAATGCAAATGAAGCATTCAATAGTTTGTTGTGGTCTATATGTTCTCAAGAACAGTACATATTACCAACAGAAACATCTTTGGCAATAAACCTATCTGTATGTTTATATAACTCTGGTACTGAATATACGATGATTAAGTTGTTTGAGCGTGTGGGTCTTCAATGTTAGGAAAGTTCCCAGCAGCAATGGCGTAATATGGATAACGACAGGATTTACAATGGAAAGTATTCTGTGAGAATAAACAGTAAACAGCGCAGAAAAATGAAAAAGCAATCGCGAATAAAACAACAAGACGCTTTTCAACACATTGATGGAACGCAATATAAACCGCCAGGTTTCCAAACAATAGAAACAAGAGGAATGTCCAGCGCTTTGCAAAACCCATTCATTTGTACCTTGTAGTGCCATCATTTCGTAATTCTCCAAGAATATCTCCAGGCGCTAATTCTCTGATATACGAAAGCACAGTGGAAGGATAAGTGTATTGCGTATTTTCAGGTTCAACTTGTTTTCTATATAAGCATCTCGCCCAGATGTAGTAGTGAAAATAACGAACTTGTTTATTCACCTTCCCTATCTTTTGTCTCGATTTTACCGACTCTACCAAGTTTTCTACAAACGTTGATCCATCAAATCTAAAAAATCAATACGTCGGTATGAATTTGTCAGTTTTAAAAATTTATGACATAATGTTACTAACCCATTATTCTCCATATCACATATCATCGCATCTCTAACGTTCGACATTTTTACTCGTCTTTCTTACGACACACTTGTGTTTGAATGAACATTACAATTAAATGGACATCCATTTAAAAAAAAGTTAATATTAGTATAATCTGTCAGGTGTTTGATCCTCGTTACGATCATGTTAAAGATGTGATCTTTTAGAAAACTTCAAAACGATTTTTCTTATTGTTCATTTTTAGCAAAATTTCCACTACATTTTGGGTCTCTTTTACAAAACTTAGAAAGCTCTGTGGGAGAGACCGCCACCATGTTCAAGCACATAGATTTTTTTTAAATGCTTTTTTTGTTTTACGAAAAATTAGTCATTCCCAAGAGATAACTATTTAAAGTATATGTTTGGACTGAAAAAAATCACTTTTCAGGAAAAATGAAATAACTTAGAAATGAAACTTTTACAAGAAATAATAAAATATCGGTTTTTACTGACATCTTTTGTGATTCCATCAAGAGTGAAATGAGCACTGGAGACTGAGTAGTTCTGTAATTGGAGTCGCTTGTGTGAAGACGGGGTATTAATTTTTCTCTTTACAAGTACAAAATTTTCTAGTAGCATTAACATTATTTGATAGCTTATAAAAACTGCTTTCCAGTGATATATAATACTGGTAACCTGGGTAAAATGTTTTTACCAGTTTTAATCAATGTGAGCTGAACCGAAGAGAAAGGCTTAGTGTAATGAATTCCTTGGAAAGAACCAAACATCAACATAATAAAAAATGAAAACATCAAATACTTAATATTAGCTCCTTTTAACTGAAAGTTTGTTGTCCTTTTTTACTCAGAAGATGAAAAGTAACTTTTACATAAAGCAGATAGCAACATAATGCACAAGTCCATACCTAGTAGGCACTCAAAAGCCAGAAACATCCCACTTTTTAAATGATTATAAATGTGTAAGCACATAATATCATGAAAAAAGATTCAATCATTAATGCAGCTGGACTGAAGGAAAAATTTTCCAAAAGTAACTTTATGAAACGCAATCAAACATCAAAATACGGTTGACGGTTAAAGATGGCGGACGCTCAAATACGCTCTCCACCACTGACTAAGTCATCCATAGCAAAGTTTCATTTCAATCAGACGGAAACCGTTCAATAAATTGAAGAAATTTGCTTGTACATATAAAGTAGCAATGGACGACAAAAATGAGCGAATAGGAAGCCAGACCAATACGGAAACCGAACAAAATGGTCAAAAGATGACTACGATTGACGTAGATGCGAAATGTTTCAAATGTCGCAGGTCTTTTCGGACTATGCGAGGTATCTTCGACAATGCAAAACTCAGCTGAATGTTCAAAATAACCTAGAAGTATCCACAGAAAAGCCGCACGAAGCAAATGAAGGTAAAGAAAGTATAACACCTTCGGAAGAAACAGCATCACAACCTTTACTCGAAAAATTCTTTTGGGACAAGCGAAAAGGAAGCGATATAGAAAAGATATAAGCGTTTGCTACGAAAAAGTTGTCTTCTGGAAGAAAAACTTATTTATGCTTCCCAAAGGCCAATCGAGAAAAAATTATATTCGCGAAATTACCAGACTTCTGATATCGTGGAACGAAAACTCGCCACTCAAACAGATAGCATTAAAAGCTATGCATATAATGCCAGCGTTATTCTTACAAAAACCACACAAATCATCGAAAAGTAAAGATCATGTGGAGGTCCTCACTCGTCGTCTTACCACCTTTTCGCACTGTTAGAGACGAAGCTGAAACATTGCAAAATAGACTACCCAAACCATCGGGTAAAAGGGACATAGCGGCAATATCACAGAAATTCAATAACCATATGCTTAAAGGAAACGTTAACAATGTTATCAAAGTTATCACGAACAATATATCTGAAGGGTATCCTTCTCTTGAACGACGAAACTCTTCACATCTTACAGCAAAAACATCCAAACGGTTCATCTTTTCAGGAAGACATTGAATTGCAAGGCCCAACGAAAACAATAAATCCGGTGGTATATGACGTAATCAATGATGAGATGATTCTCAAGGCTGCGAAAAATACGAAGGGAGGCTGCGGTCCTTCTGTGATGGATGCAGATGGATGGCGCAAGATTCTTGCATTCAAAGTATACGGAGACAGTGGAAGGGATCTCCGGCATGCATTTGCTAAGTTTATAAAGATACAGTGCCGGAACGACGTAGATGACGAATCTCTACAAGCATACACGGCTTCAAGGTTGGTACCACTAGACAAACAACCTCCGACCAATCGGAGTCGGAGAAGTGTTGTCGGATTGCAGAAAAAGTGGTGATGCAGGAAAGATGTAATGGCTGCCTGTAGCGACGTACAAATGTGCGCTGGTCACGAAGCTGGATGCGAAGTGGCTATTCACGCAAGGCGTGAAGTGTTTGAAAGCGAGGAGTACGAAGCAGCTTTATTATTGGATGCATCAAATGCCTTCAACAGCATCAATAGAAATGTTTTGCTTCATAACATAAAGATCATCTGCTTCATCCTCTCGACATTCGTTAACAACATATATCGATTCCCTGCGCGTCTATTTGTCATTGGTGGGAAAGAATTGAAATCAATGGAAGGTACTACGCAAGGTGATCCGTTGGGAATGGCGATATATGAGATTGGTATTACTCCACTACTCGAGATGATGCTCAACGTCATTGCATTTGATCAACTAAACGTCAGCATGGTAGCATTTGTGGATGATCTCACTGCTGTTGGTAAATTTGCTTCACTTAGACGATGGTAGGACAAACTGGTCGAAATTGGACCTTTGTTTGGCTACCTTGCGCAACCAAAGAAATCATGGTTGATCGTCAAGCATAACAAGATCGCGGAAGCCAAGAATTGCTTTGATGGGTCCAACGTGCAGTTAACAGCGAAAGGTGATCTAGGTGCAGTTATCGGAAGTAATCGGTTCAAGGCGGATTATTGTACACAAGAAGTACGAAAATGGATAGATCATATAACGCTTCTATCAGACATAGCTTTGATAGCACCTCAAACAGCCTACCCTTGCTTTTTCGCAAGCTACCAACACAAATTTACGTACTGCTCGAAAACCATAATAAAGGAGACAGTTCTGTTCGAGTTTGAAAACTCATGAAAAATAACAAAGTAACTAATCTCCAAAATTCTGAAAAAAGACCAGGAAGATTTTGAAGAAGCAACGAAAGTGCAAGTAAAAGACCAGCGCAGAAAACGAATGAACGAAAAACTACAGAAAGTGTATGATGAACTCTCCAGTGAGCACAAACGCCAAAATGTAATAAATCGGGAAATCAGCAGCAGTAACTGGTCAACCACACTACCTCTCCAAGATCAGGGATACGACCTGAATAAAGAGCAGTTTTGGGATGCTCTACGCATCAGATACAATTGGGTCCTCCCAAAGTTACCGACGTTTTTTGCTTGTGAAGCCAAAGACGATCTGGCTCATTCTCTGTCTTGCAAGAAAGGTGGCTTTGTTTCCACAAGGCATAATGAAGTGCGAGACATCACAGCGCTGTTCCTCAAAGAAGTATGCGTAGATGTAAGGAAGGAACCAATGCCGTTGCCTTTAAATCGGAAGAATTTCAGAGAGAAGATTTCTGCTACTGGAAGCGAAGCCCGTTTGGACGTTAGCGCTGTTCGGTTCTGAACACCTGGTCAACGAGTATTTTGTGATGTACGGGTCTTTGACCTCAACGCTCAGAGATATAGAGGTTGTTCAGAAATCAAAAAGTTCTATCAAAAGAACGAAGAAGAGAAAAAGAAGAAGTACAATGAAAGGGTTCTTCAAGTGGAAAATGCCACATTCACGACTTTGGTGTTCTCCGCCACGGGTAGAATGGGGAGAGAATGTAGCAAATTTTACCAGAGGCTCGCCGAAATGATTGCTGAGAAGAGAGGCATAACAACATTGTCCGCCACCACTTTTGTTCGTACGAAAATTTCCTTTTCGTTGTTTCGATCTATGCTGCTTTGTATACGTGGTTCACGGTCTCTGCGTGTGCAAGACATTTCTGATGTTGACATTTGTCTAGTCAACTCAAAAGCGCTAATCCAGGAGCTTTAAGACCTTTGACTGGTTGATCAAATCAAGATTAAATCAAGTATTATTTAAAAAAAAATAATTGTATCTATGTATTTATGTATTTATGAAAGATGGCTCGTTCCGCCAAGAAGGAGCAAGACCCCAAGGGGTATCAAATATATATGTATAAAAAAAATCGAACAACAAAATGATAAAGAAACTGAATCATCGAAAATATGCACGCAAAAATATTTCAGAAAAAAATAAAAAACTGTTGATCATTTTTCAAAACCAAAATTAGAAAATAAAGTGTGTTGGTAGTTAATAAGTATCAGTCCATGTATCAAACTATGCTACATACCTTTTTTATGGTATTTTCAATGTCTTTATTCTGTTTTACCGTCTTTAACTCTTGTACTAGTTTACATGAATCCTTTTTATAGATATTACCTTATACATTTCCTAGTAGAACGAAAGCAAGGATGATAAGTCTGGGACAATGCTTTCCTATTTTAGTTTCAGCAGCTTTCGAAACGGCTGATTAGGGAAGTATAAGTATTAGTATTAGTATACCAGTGCGAAGCGTGTACGAATTGTTCTTTTGCTTTTAATGTTGCATGCGTCACCAAGTGATTACTTACCTCCTGCAGTGCAATCCATGGAGACTTAAAAGGTGGAAAAGAACATAAACCATTCCGGATGTCGTTAGATATCTAAGAGCAACAACGATTCGGAAAATTTTATTCGATTTTATGATGTAGTAGCCTTCTTATTATACAAATTGGCGTTGTGCATGCCACTTTTATTTTAGGGAGTGATAGATTTAATTTTTTTTGAAGGTCAACTCCTTTTTTTCACAATTCGTCATAAAACCACGTAGATGCGAGAGACAATTTTTTAATGTTACGTAATCTAAGTGTGACGTTTGATTAATTCATGTAAGTAAATGTTCTTTTTAAGCCAATCAAATCGTAAGAAATTCGTTTTCGCCGTATTGATTGGTTGACGAAATGGGACAAACTAAAGCAACCGAAAACCGGTATTTTGTTACTAGCCATTTTAGTTCTCGGTAACTGTTTATGTGAAGTTTGGTGAATTGATTTATGTTTATTTTACTTATGCATGTATATAAAAGTAAGCTTTTATAAACGGAAGATTTACATCACATTCACCATGAAGAGCCTGATTTATATTTTTCAGTGAAACATGATAGTAAAACAATTAAAAGAGTGGCAGTATATTGAGTACATGTTTGCAGTAGAATATTTGCTGGAAAGTAAAGTAAGTTTTCAGATACCACATCACATTCATCATAAAAACAGTGCTGGGGAATCAAGAAACCAGTTTTTTGTCTTTCAGTGTATAAAAATGCAGTAAAAAAAAAAAGAGTTTACAGGTATGAACGTAAACAGTTTAGAAGTGTTTTGAAATGGCTGCAGAAGATTATCAATGTGTTGTTTACTAACATGATGAATTGGTATTGAAAGGTACATACTCTTTTTTTGAAGTTAAACCAGAGTTTAGTCTATTTAGTATGTTGGATAACTAAAGAATAAAAGGGATGTTAACTATTGTGTTTTGAATTAGGCAGAGGAGATTTTTGCTGAAATTGAACATGGTTCTACAGATGTGAATGTTTCCATTTCTTAAAAATTTTCTATCATGACATTTGTGTTTTTAATTATTATTTTTTAGGTAAATGTGTTCTCGAAGTTTCTTTGTTTGTTTTGTTTTACTTTTCATATCATCATAATACGATTAGGTTTTTTGTATGTTTTTTGAATGTTAAAAAATCTTTAACTTTACAAATTCTGTCATCAAGTTTGTGTTTTCAATTATTATTTTTTATAAGGTACTTGTGTTCTCGAAGTTTCTTTTAGTTCTTTTTTTCGACATCATGTCAGAATATGATTAGGTTTTTGTATCATTATTCATTCTAAATCTTTTTTCTTTTATAAAAGGAAAATAAGAAAATACGATAACAATAAAGAAATGAAATTCATGGTTTGAAATCGTGATGTTGATTGTTGGGCAAGAACAGATTATATACAATATATCCTTCTTTGTTATCGTGATATTGTTATTTGTGAATGCGTTAAATCCTCTACATGTAAACACATGAATTTGTTCTATGGCAGGGCAATTTAAGTATTTTGCATTGTTTGTTAATATTTCACGTCTCCAGGGTAAAATATAATTTTACAAAACCTTTATCAGTTCAGCTCCTGTGATACTATATACACATATGCACTTATACACATTATAACAGGAGGATGCTGGATTATTGGGTGTATAGTTCTGCATTAGTTTTATTATGACTTGTTTTACGTAAAAGTTACTTTGCATTTTCTGTGTATGAAAAATATAGTTTTCGGCAAATAGTAGGGTACTTTAAGTGTTGCAATGTGTGGTTATGTTTCATGTCTCCAGGGTAAAACATAATTTTTTTACGCATAATGCTATATATTTATATACATTTATGCACGTTATAGCGGAGGGTGTTGGATGCTTGGGTGTATAGTTTTGCATTTTTTTTTGTTCTAGTTTATTTTGCGTAAAAATTAATTTTGATTTCCTACGCATAAAAAAATATGCTTTTCGATTGTTATGAGCGTTTCGATATGTTTTCAGTTTATTATATATCACTTTAATGCTTGTTTGTTACATGTGTCCTGGAAAAAAATTCTTTAAAAAGCTTTTATGCGGCTCAGCTCCAGTATTTATTGAATCGGTAAAATGTTTTTTACATGTGATATTATGTGCATATGCATTATGCCAATTATAAATTGGGATGTTACTGGCCTTTGTGAATCTGGATATATAGTTTTGCATAATGTTTTCTTCTTTTCATCTTCTAGGTATAGTAAAATGGTTTTGGTTGAAAAGAGGGAATATTAGGTGTTTCTACGGTGGCATGTATAGGCCATTTTACAGAGTAGTTATATAATACATTTATAACTACCGATTTTCGGCAGTTAAGTGTGCTAACTACCGATTTTCGGCAGTTAAGTGTGCTAACTGACGAATTTCGGCAGTTAAGTGAGCTAACTGACGAATTTCGGCAGTTAAGTAAGCTAACTACCGATTTTGGCAGTTAAGTGTGCTAACTGACGAATTTCGGCAGTTAAGTGAGCTAACTGACGAACTTCGGCACTTAAGTAAGCTAACTACCGATTTTCGGCAGTTAAGTGAGCTAACTGACGATTTTCGGCAGTTAAGTGAGCTAACTGACGAATTTCGGCAGTTAAGTAAGCTAACTACCGATTTTGGCAGTTAAGTGTGCTAACTGACGAATTTCGGCAGTTAAGTGAGCTAACTGACGAACTTCGGCACTTAAGTAAGCTAACTACCGATTTTCGGCAGTTAAGTGAGCTAACTGACGATTTTCGGCAGTTAAGTGAGCTAACTGACGAATTTCGGCAGTTAAGTAAGCTAACTACCGATTTTCGGCAGTTAAGTGAGCTAACTGACGATTTTCGGCAGTTAAGTGCAGTTAACTTTTTTCCTTGTTCACATGGCCATGATATGTTTTCTTATACTTCGTGAGCTATAAAGTGTATTTACCACTACTCACAAAAGGAAAAACAATAAGAACGGTTTCAGTTACTTTTTTGATTCGGAGTATCACTCAGCAGTTTTAATTTTTAACTTTAATTCAAACCGTCTAACAAACTATTTGTTTGTTATTTGAGTATTTTGGATAGATTTTCGTTTTATAAATTTTTTTCAAAGAAGACATTTTTTTTTCTCTATGGCTCACATTTTCCTTATAAAAAATCATTTTTTACAAAAAATTCATGCTTACAACTCACACAAGTATATTTCTTTTGTTTCAATTTGTGATGTATTTATTAATAAAGATTGGTTTACACCCTAAAACTTTTTATTTCTATGTTTACACTAGCAGATTTTTTTAAAATACAAAATGACATTTCTCAAAACAGGGAGGTTACGCAGAAGTACAAAAACACGAAGGGTTGTGGAGACACGGCTTTATAAATTCCACTCTGCAACCCGATGAACCCTGGAGTGTATTTAGAATGGACGATATTTATAGGTGCGCTATTCTTAAAAACATAAGCAAAATCTTTCGACCGTCCGGTCGTCTTGTTGAGTTTGTTATTGTTTGGTTTTAATATTTATCATTTCGTTAATTGTATTTCTTTTTATTAGAATATCAGGACGTTATTTGCAGCATGATTTTAGTATATTTCTATGTTCCACTCTTGCATATGCAGGATACGCATAAGAACGAAGTAAAAGTTCATTCTCGTTTGGCAGCAATTTCAAATGCAACCAAATGAGATAGGTAGTGACAGAATGTGAAATAAAAACATCAATTCGGAATATGACTTCTATATCTAGCCTAAAATTTTGAGGTGAAAACGAGTTTTCTGAAGATAATACAAAACATTTCAGATTACTGCAATAAGGTGTTTATATAGTTGTTCGGCTTCTTTGACATTCCTGGGCATCTGTAGATTCAAATTATGCATCCAAGATATTGCTAACTGTGCAAATACATCATCGCAAAAATATGTTGGTACTTCTCTACTTATCGATAAAGCTGTATTAATATCATTGGTGCTGACCGTTACCGTGCCATCATTGCAATCCGAATGGATGTAATAAAGGACATCAGGCCTGCCTGGGGGCGTCTCCGAGTTTCGGACAGGTCTTATCTTGTGATGATTCCAATTGTTGCATAATTCAGAAAGTTCGTCTTGTAAAATCCCATAAAAACAGAATTGAAGACTTTGATAATGTATTGGATTACTGTCATCATAAAACTCTTTATCGCGGAGATCTTTGAAAAAGTTCTTCCACCAATTAAGAAAACTTTTGCGTAGGAAAGACCACCAACACTCGATTCGTTGATTAGATGTTGATTTTCCGAAGACAAACGTACCCATGTAATTCTGTTTGTTAAGATTAAAGAACCTCTGAATTCCTGCAATATTGATATTCTCAACACCTCGAACTCCTCTTATTTTCTTTGCAGTCCCACCGAGTTGTGAAACAAATTTCAGAAAAAACCCAGCAATAATTGCTGGATCTTTATTAGATGGACATAATTTTAACCATAACATTTTTCTGCTATACCCATCGATGCAGCCATGGATCCCAAGACCAAATGGTTTTAGTTTGTCATTTCCGTCTAAATGCCAAATCTCGTTAGGACCTTTGACATAATACTTTCTTCGAGTCAATTTATTTGATTGCCTATGAGCTACCCCAACAGGATCTAGTGCTTTCAAAGCATGACAAACATCTTCATGTGTTGCTACAATTCCATTTCTAGTAATCTGTTGATACATGGCCCTATATCCAACACTTGATTTACTACTTTTCAGCTCCATTCGAACAGCTTGTACAATACTTCTTGTATCAACATTTTTATTTCTTCTACATAAATTGCTGGATTTCAAATATCGTCCAAGTGTACGAACACTTATGTTTATTCCATGACATTTCTCAAGCAAAGATTTTATCTCTTTATACGTGAATCCTTCGTGGAAGTATTCACAAATTAATTCAGTCTTTGATAAAAGTCGCTTCGATAACAACGGAGAACTTGACATACCAAAAGAAATGAAAGAATGAAGCTTCAAAAAACCTTCAAAAATTAAAGTGCTTGCTTTGCTTATCAAAATCATATCTAAGTCTTATTGGTAAATCGGTAGTTAGCACACTTAACTGCCGAAAATCGGTAGTTAGCTTACTTAACTGCCGAAATTCGTCAGTAAGCTCACTTAACTGCCGAAATTCGTCAGTTAGCACACTTAACTGCCGAAAATCGGTAGTTAGCTTACTTAACTGCCGAAATTCGTCAGTAAGCTCACTTAACTGCCGAAATTCGTCAGTTAGCACACTTAACTGCCGAAAATCGGTAGTTAGCTTACTTAACTGCCGAAATTCGTCAGTTAGCTCACTTAACTGCCGAAATTCGTCAGTTAGCACACTTAACTGCCGAAAATCGGTAGTTAGCTTACTTAACTGCCGAATTTCGTCAGTTAGCTCACTTAACTGCCGAAATTCGTCAGTAAGCTCACATAACTGCCGAAAATCGGCAGTTATAAATGTATTATATAACTACTCTGTAAAATGGCCTATACATGCCACCATATGTTTCAATGTTTTAATTGTTTTGATGTTTGGTTCTTTCATGTCTCCAGGGGAAATTTATTTTACTAAGCCTTATCAGCTCACATTGATTAAAACTGGCAACAGATTTTTACCTGAGTTACTTCTTATAAATGTAATCATCGTTGTGGATACCACTTTTATTTTAGAGAGTGATTTATTTAATTAGTTCTCCTTATGAGCGCGTAAAACCACGTAGAAGCGAGAGCGTTTTTTTTACGATTATTATATAACTAGCCGCCAGGGCGGCGTCGCTCGCCACCCATGTTCAACATGCGTCCAGTTCACGAAAAATAAAATGAAGAATTGGCAATGATAAGCTTGTCCATGTTGTAGAGCTCGAAAAACTGATCAAAAAAATGTATGCGAGGGTTTCGCTACGATCAACCGTTGCAGAGATATTGCAGTTCAAAGATTTTGATGACGTCATAGCCGCAGTACCAAATAAAATTTAGACCCAAATATTGCGTCACCCCGTCATCCGTATCGCAGACCCTAAAAAACGTCAGTTATCCCTATTGGTTCTTGAGATATTTCCCCAAAAACGTCGCGTTCGATTGGGGATGCAATGCAATGATTTCCCAGTGGTCATAGAATAACTGACGTCACGCCAACAATACTGTGTAATAGATTGTTGTGTGATCTTACGTGACGAATCCTTATTCAAAATCACCGTTGTCTCATTTTAATGCAGAACAAAAAAGTTAAGTTTTACTTTTTTTAATTGGGTATGTAAGCCCATTGACGTGTACTTTTCATGAATATATAGAGGTGATAGCACGTGGTGTTATGTCAGTTTTTTTATGATCACGGAGGAATCATTGCATTGCATCCCCAATCGAATGCGATGGCTTTTGGGAAATATCTCGAAAACCAATAGGGATAACTGACGTATTTTTGGGTCCGCGATACCGGTGATGATAAATGTAAGTATCAAAGTGTATCTTTTCATTGGAGAAATATTCACTTTGACATTTTCCGGAATATTCTCGTTTCCAATAGTAGCAGCGTTCACATTTTTAGTCAGTCTACTAATTTAAATCTCTCAGGTGAAAGAAACAAAACGAAAATTGAAAACAAAGGAACAAAAACACAGATTTTAGCAAATATTTCTTTCAGTGGTAAACTATGCGAAAAATGAAATAAATTAAAAGTCAAAATTAACAGTTCCCTGCTAAGGATTTTTAATTTTAAGGCATTTTTCGATAAATAAAGCTTTCATTTACTTAACGTACAATAAATCACAAACAGGGAAAGTTTTTATTGCTCTCTTTCAGTAGCTTTTGGAGCCACTTAGTAAAGCCGTATACATATCTCACTGGAGCTTAGTAAAGAACTAGATAAATTGCAATTACCATATTTCAGAATTTTTCAGATTTTTCAGAATTTTCGATATCCTAATAAAAATTAAAAGCAATGATTAAATTTATCCCAAAGCAAGTAGTTATAGCCATTTCAAAGCGATATGTATATGTTGAAGTATGCATTACGGAGCAAAATGATAGGATCAGCCACTTTGTTCTGTTCAATCTAGATCGTTTCATACCGTAACAACATTCAGTATCTTCAGAGTTTGCATCAGTGATTACATGAGGTGACATTAAGTTGCAAGAAGATCATTAGGACAAGTAACTGGTCAACATTTAAAATGGCGTTAAAATCTCAGCTACAGTTGGCTCGAAACAAATTCTAAACAATTCCTTATTCTACAGATTTTCGTTACAGAGAGTTTATGAAAGTTTGGTTTTAGCCTATTCAAACCGATTCTAACTGTGCGACTAAAACAATTTGAGCTAAAAGACTTAAAATCAAAACAAAATAAGTATAAATAGCTACGTCAAGTCAAAAATACAACAATGATGCAGCCAGTGAAGACACGCAACAACAACGTAACACGGTTGCGCAGCGATGGTGTAGTGGTTAATACGTTTGAGTACGATCGCTGCAACTTGTGTACGAGTCCAGTAATGTTGTATCTAGATATTTCACTCCTATGCGCATTAAAAGCAGTTTATCAGCCCATTAGGAGCCACGAACTGACAGCACACTAGCCTTTGTGCAAGTTAGAACAATGCTATACGTATCTCTGGCGGTAAGTCAACTAAAAGTTGCAAGCGGCGGGCGGAAGAACTAACCATTATGGATGGAAGGTTAAGGACTAAAAACTCCCGTTACTTACTTACTTACTTACTTACTTACTTACTTACTGCTATTGGGGTTTTCTCATTCCTCTCATAACCTGATTCTCAACTTTCAATTCTCTCGTGTTATAAGGTGGATTGGTTTTGTAGTAGTTTAGCTCACTGTAGGCTAGATGAGCTAAATGCTACTGCTAAAACCTACCTACCCTTAAGCATTACTTTCGCCTTACCTAGTAATACCCTGAAGTGAAACCTTAACGCGATGTTATACATTTATTACTTCTTCATGAGAATATTTCAGTTTTAATAGCAATAATGCCCACTGTAGGCCAGTTGTGCTAGTATTGCCGTTGAAACTTAACTATTCTTCCATTTTAAATCTTGCAAGCTGGAACAATTTTTTTAAATGTTCTTTTATTACCTCTTTTTTTAACGAACTTTTTACTAGTGAACTTATTTCCTTGTTGGAAATCGTTCAAATTTTATCGTAAATATGTAGCTACCATAAATTAATAAATATATATATCAAGCTGTTGTTGCAGGAAACTAAGCTAAGTTACTTGAAAAGCATCGCTGTTAATTTCCACAAATGAAATTAACAAATATCTTTTTTATTTGAAAAGGCTAAAATTGATCGTAGACATTTCCAGAGCGTGTTGAGTGATGGAATATATATATGTCTGCTAGTCTGTATAATATTCGTGTCAAAATTGTCAATCAAAACAATAATTTTGAAATTGATAACCATTGGGAACAAGGCGAAAAACAAGTCTAGCGCAGTTCTTTGTGGACACATCAAAATACAGAAATGAATAAAAAATTTTCCTACGGGGAAAGCTTAATAAATGATGATATATTAACATCGTAAAAGAGCGTTAATTTCTACTGAAATACTAGGTGGCGTCGTAGACGGTGGCACGATTTCATTTTTAATATTTATCGTGGAACCAGCGATATTTTCATTTTTATCTTTTGTGGAATGGCGCAAACGACATTTTCGTGGAATAGTTTTTTGTAATAACTGTAAAAACTTAAAAACTGCTTACATGCTTTACAGCAGTCACCATTACGTGATAATATGAATATCTGCAAATCTGTAATAATTTGCTGCAAAAGATTGTTTAATAAAAACCAAAGTAGATATCTTTAACAAGAAAATCACAGGTGTGAAGTTCTAAAAGTTGACGTCAACAGTAGTGTCACTTTCGCCGCGAAATTTTAAACTTTGTTGAAAAAAAGTGAATTTGTAAATCATTTTTTGTGGGAATTACAACGTGCGACAAAAGGGATTACAGAGTGCTTTGCTAGTAGATAATGAGAAGTTACAGTCATATAGGGAATTGTGTACTATTTGTGTTAAATTTAGGGATGTCTAAAACGATTAATTTGGTTAAAGAAATGAAAACAACTCGTCAGAAGTAAAGTAAAGTAAAGTTCAGTAAAAAAATAACTATTCCAATCTTTGCGTGTCGTTATACCATCTAACATTACTTACATATAATAGGCCTGTCCGAATTCCCGCTTAAACGCCGTGCTTTTGCCTAAATTAAGTTTCGAAAGCATTATATCCACACTGCTTTCTGTGTATAACCTTTTAAAATGTCGCTCGTTTTAAATTGTTCCAAAGGCATGTGAATCAACTAGAAAAGAAACACGTAGATGATTAATCATAGCACGTTTCAATTAATCCATTCATACTTTCTTAATGAATTATCTCCTCCAACTAGCCATGACTGTCAGGCACATAACGGAATAAAGATGATCAAAAAACGTAATTAATCCGATTAAAACTATTCTTTAAAACTGAATTCTTTATTTGCTTAAGATTCAATTAACTCGATATCCCAAACAATTTTACTTTAGAGAAGGCTATGGTTGTAACATTTCCCTACTACATATGTTTGAAGATGTTCAAGAGAACGAAAAGGTTCCTATAATTTTGTAAAATATTTTTAACTTTTGTTTCTGAAAATATATTTATTTCCCTACTAACTTTTCGCTGTCCGCTGCGCAATAACAGGGTCCTACGACACAATAAATAAATTTATTAAATGATAAGTGGAACGTCATTACATAACTAGATGAACATTGATCAATAAGTAATACATAACTGGCATTGCAGAACAAGTAAACAAGATAACGCGATTTCCAAGCATACTTATCAGTGTTGCACAGTAATGGAACAAGATGGCGGCCTTAAAGGATAATGCTATAAGTTTATTGTTAATTCAGTCTATGAATATGCAGATGTAATGGACATCAGTGACTTAAAGTTTGGCAACCAGGCTAGCACAAGGAAGCTACATAAAACACAGAAGAGAAATAGAATTAGATAAACAGAAGGCTGATTAAACAAGTAACTGAGAGTTTTGAGTCCTTCAGTTTTTGGTTTGCTCGATAAAAAGAAAGAAATTATAATGATCTTAACATTAGTTTTTGTCAATAAGCCTATAATGTAAAAGATAACTAAGCGATAGTCTCTTAATGTAATAAGGTTTCAAAATGATTCTGGTTTCTTCCACACTCCCCATCATTCAACCTAGTAACGGAAAAAACAAAGGGAAAAATCACGGGGGAAGTGTGGAGAAGCAGGAGAAGGAAGAAAAGTAACAAAATACACTATAAACGTATTAAGATGGTTGAACAATAACTCCTTTGTGAATAATCATCATGGATACTCCATAAAGCACCTGACAAAAAATTGCAAGCAGAATAATAGGAAGCAGGCAGTCATATTTTCTCTCTAACCTAGATATCAGCATCCTAAATCGTTATTTTGTTAAAATTCATTTTTAATTACGTCCAATGAAATCTCTTCTGAGTTCTGAAAATTCTTTTCGATTGTCTGAGCAGATCTCTACTGGTTCGTTTGTCAGTAAAAAACTGCTGAATTGGAAACAAGTGGGTATAACTATGGCGACATTTATTTTTCGTGATTTGATGTCTGTTGATGTTTGTCACTGTACATACCAAACTCTAGCATAAGTTTTTCACACATTTGCATGTCAGGAATTTATCCTTGCACATAGCGATTTCACGTTGCCATGGAGATATTGTTTTGAGCAAAATTTTAATTATAATGGTAATTATACATGCTTAATTTCTAGTTGACCGACCAGAAATTTTGTTATTTAAAAAAGAATGGCATTAATTTCAAGTGATGGATGTTCTTTTCTTAATGCATCTCAGCATAATCAAGTTCTTACTTGTCATGGAAAATCAAAGGATTCAATAAAGAAAAATGTCATTAATGAAAGAGAGAAGAGAAAACTTGATGATAGCAAAATACATATGCTACATTTTTTTCTAACTAATAAATTCGATATTGAAACAAAAAGATTGTGTGTCTCATAATTACACTATAGTACCGTGGCTGATTCGAACAACATGGTTTTCTTTTTAAACCAACAAAAATGATGAAAACTAAAATATGCGGCCGCACGTTTAAAATATGCGGCTGCACGTTTAAAATATGCGGCCGCACGTTTAAATATGCGGCCGCACGTTTAAAATGTGCGGCCGCATATTTTGATGACAGGATGTTATTTCTGGGCGTTTTCTATTAAACATGGTCTGGAAACTTTACACTACAACTTGATGGCGTATAATCATGAGGTCTGTCGAATTAAAATCTACAGCATCGTCAGCATATTTTAAGTTACAAAATATGGCGTCGTATGTGAAGGTATGTTGTTGTTGGAGATTGTTTCAAAAAGTGTGTTTGCGCCAAAATCTATTGGTTTTTCCTTTTCTTTTACTTGAAGAATATTACTTTTTGCAGGTGTCTCAATTCTTGGAAGACAGGAGAATCGGATATTTGCTAAATCGTTTCATCTTGGCAAAAATAGACGATAACATTGCACCTCAAGTGGACAATAATAAGTTAACCGAATTGGGTCTTGCTTATGGCGACATTATTTCATACAGGCAATTTTTCGGTGACAGCACAGACGTATCTTCTGACTCAAAAAAGATGTTAACATACAAGGAAAGAGTGGAGGAACTAAAAGAAAGCTTAAAAAGAACACACAGTGGAAGAATGGATGCCATGAATAGACCAATAACTGTGCAACAAACATACAGTGTTCATGTTGGAATAAAATGTTATGAAAACAAAAAGTACCGACAAAAGATAAGTAAAGGAAGCACAGTAATCTTTGATAAGGAGATGACTTATGAAGATATTCACACTCAGTTAAGATCTCATTTCAATGTTTCCAAAGAAATGAAGACATACATAGGTACCTATGAAGGTACTTCACTTGAGCATAGCTTTATTAACCTTGAGAAATATGCACAACCACTTAAGGAAAGGAAAAGGGCCATAAAATTGTATTTCTATTATCCAAATACTTATACACATTTAGAGTTTAAAAAAAGGTGGTCTGACAGTTTGATGGATGAGGAAGATGATGATGAGGAGAAGAATGAGAATCATTGTTTTGAAGAAACAAATAATGATGATGATGGCGACGATAATGTCTTACTTCCATCTTTTAATGACATCCTTTATGGCACTGATGAAAGGCGAAAGATATGCGATGTTTGTTCTTGCTCATACACAACAGATACATGTATTCGTTGCGAGCAGGATATTGAATTTCAAGCCAGTATCTTGGCAGATGCTGAAAAGTCATCAGAAAATCATCTTGATAGTACGCTCCCTGATGATAACTCTGACTCCGAGCTTTCAGTGGAAGAACTGCGTCAATATAGATTACGAAAGTTCATCAATCTCCCAATAAGATTTCGACAAAGCATTGGAGAGACTATCAGCAGTGAGAATAACGGTGACAAAATCACTTTGGGAAACAACAATGAAAGAACATCAGATTTTGAGGCATCTGATGGAATTAGTACAAGTTTTGGAGATGCTGAAGTTGTTAGATTTATGGAAAGTATTCCAACAGGTGAAATTTCGTTGAACACGAATCAATCAGAAAGACTTCCTTCTGAGGATGAAAGAAGCAATTTTATTGCAGCTGCATTGGACCAATATCAGCAAGACAGTATTTTAAGAACCCCCAAAACAGTAATTGTTCAAAGGGATATGACAAAGTTTTGGAAGCTTTTGTTCAGCCAAAAGTTTGACTTAAAAGATCATAACCTGAACATAAGATTTGCAGGTGAAGCTGCTGCTGACATTGGCGGACCATACAGAGAATTCCTTACTTTATGCATGAAAAATCTGAATGCACTTGGATGTGACTTTTTTGGAAGTAACAATGAATTATGTTTCACAGGTAATCCAGATAGAATCATAAATGGAGTATATTATAAACTTGGACAACTTACAGCGTGTTCAATTTTATCTGCTGGTCGTGGGCCAGAATCATTTCATCCCATCATAGTTAGAGCAATGTATGATGTTACTCAGCCTGAAAGTATGGAAAACGTGGATGATGCTTTCATAAAGCAGACTTTGCTTGAAATAGATGAAGAAAAGTACGATGTTCTTTATGATCTGAATATTGCACCTGCTCGTAGATCAAGTAAAGAACTGAAGAATATGTATTTGCTCACATCCTTAGTTTTGAATAAGTCAGCTGCTATAAACCAATTCAAATCGGGCATGTCTTCTGTTGCACCATCATTTGTGTTGAATTCATCTTATGAATTGATGAAAACATTTATGGTAGACTGTCATAAAAGCTATAGTTTCAATGACATTTTACAACTAATTCATTATCCACAGAGAGATGAAATCTGTAATGGCTCTAATGCATTCATTCGCTTTCAAGATGCTGTAATTCAATTAGAACTGCTTTTAGTGTCAATTGAAAATGGAGAGTTAAAAAAAAAAACAATCAAAGCATTGGTTTTGAACATTTTTTGTACTTTGTTACTGGTACTGACCGTGTTCCTCCTCATGGTTTCAATAAATGCATAGATGTAACATTTGATGACATCACACTTCCAAGGTCTAATACGTGTGGCTTATCTGCAGTTTTCCCTTATGAAAATATCGTTGACACATTTATTATAGCTGTTCAATTTGGTGGAGGCTTTGGAGCCATTTAAATGGTTTGCTATATATACATCCTAACAACTTTTAAGTTTTTGAATAGATTATGTTTTTCCCATTTCATTTTTTGTTGACACAAGTATTTTATACATGTCCTTTAGTTCTTTAGTACTTAGTTATATTTTAAGGCTCCTTCTTCTGAACACTTCCTGGAAAGGTTTCTTATTTTTGTTGAGATTTTGTTTACTAATTAGCTTTTGTTCAACTTCTTTGTTGTCACTCAACAAAGAAGTGTTATAACTTGTAATTGATATTTAATTGAAATTATACTTCGCAATTTCAAAAGTACTTCACTCTAATAACCATCAATTGAAATTGCAAAAAGTAGGAAAAAGAGTAATAGTAATTTGATAAAGGGTATTTCTTCTGCCGGAAATTTTTACTGTGAAACTATGTAATTAAAGCTTTAAACATTCTCTTGAGTATGAACAATTAATTTTGAGAAAGTCAACAGAAAGTTTTCACCAACAAATGTTTCGAGGCGCACCCCTTCGTAGGTAATTAACAATAAAAATTTATTTCGCAAAGTATTTCTGGCATTTGAAATTTCATCCCGTTGGCATTTCGTTTGAAAGATTTTTATGTTGGTTGTATTTTTTACAAAGGATACTTCAAGATACACGTACAAAATGATTTGCTATGAAAATGTCTTTAAATTGAGAACCCATCTTTTTCCAAGCACCCCAGTATGTCGATGAATGAGCATAAAGCACTTTCAGCGTCCGTGGGGATTCTAATATGATAAAGATGGACATAACAGAGATATAACTCGTGTATTTTTTCATCCCTGCACATAGGTTGATGATTAATGCCAATAACACTTTTCGCAATTTCCAGATCTTCCTGAATTAAACTTATTCCTTGTTTGCTAAAACCAACAGTGGATGGAACATTGAATAAAATTTCAGGAACACCTCCAGGCGCATCAGCTGATCTTCTTATTTGTCTTGTGTTCCAAGAACGAACGCATTCGTTCAATTGACTCTGTATTACAGGCATGAAACAAAATATTAAAGCCTCTTTGTGCAGTGGACATGATGGCTTATAGATGCGCTGTCTGATCATCTCATCAGAAAAGTTAATCCACCATCCTAGTCTGAATTTCTTAAGCCTTGACCAGAAAGTTTCGATACGTTGGTTTCTTGTTGAGGCAGCGTAAATGAAACTGTCGTCGTCGTTAGTGAAGAACTTTTGAAGCTCTTCACAATAAACATTTTCCGTTCCTAAATCCATGCGTAAAGTGTTCGGTGTCTTTTTTAGACGGTTCAAACATTGGAGATAGTAATGGCTTATAACCAGAGGGTCATTGTTTGTGGTTGATGCCATCAGCCACAAAAGTTTTCTGCTAAAACCA
Source organism: Turritopsis dohrnii (assembly GCA_027922465.2). NCBI lineage: Eukaryota > Metazoa > Cnidaria > Hydrozoa > Anthoathecata > Oceaniidae > Turritopsis > Turritopsis dohrnii. The sequence continues at coordinate 53,964 of BQMF02000785.1, read as the reverse complement.
TCAATGCAACCATGCAAAGCAAATCCGAATCGCTTCAACTTATCATTGCCATCGATGTGCAACACATCCATTGGACCTGTAGTATGGTAAACTCGCCTTTTTATAACATTGCCTCGACGTCTATTGACTCCATCAGGATCAACACGTAGTAGGATTTTTCTGACGTCTTCTCTTGTGACATTTATATCGTACCGCATAGTGATCAGTTCAGTCATTTGTCGATATCCGATGTTCTTATCAAGATGTCCTTTATTAACAAATCAAAAAATTGAAAACATTACACAGCTAATGTTTCGTAATTGTCCATACTATAAATCCATACTTACCAAGCTCGTTTAATATGATATCTTGTAGAGTCAGAGCATCTACATTTTTTTTTCTGCTCAGCCCTTTTTGCTTCAAAATGTGTTTCAGTTTTCTGACTGTTAACTTTTGTTTATGAAGTTCTGTTATGATATTACAAATATGCTCATACTTGAGCTTCGGTTTGATGTGGAAGTAATACTCCACCAAACTATCTAATACCGTGGACCCACACCAGTTTGTATCAACAACATCCATTGTGAAATGAAATGTATGCTGTAATGTGGTGTTTCAAATAATTTCTACGGACAGGGAGTCAACAACTTGTGAATTCTTTCGACACTGAGATTTACTGACCAGAAAAGATAAAAATATAGACTAGATAAATATATTATTTAAAGCCATCGACGAAATATGCGGCCGCATGTTATAAGGTGCGGCCGCATATTATAAACGTGCGGCCGCATATTTAAACGTGCGGCCGCATATTTAAAACGTGCAGCCGCATATTTAAACGTGCGGCTGCATATTATAAAGTGCGGCCGCATATTATAAAGTGCGGCCGCATATTTTAAACGTGCGGCCGCATATTTTAAACGTGCGGCCGCATATTTTAGTTTTCATCATTTTTATTTGTTTAAAAATAAAACCATGTTGTACGAATCAGCCACGGTACTATAGTGCCGTCAACAACAATATAGCATTCTCAAAATATAGCATTAGAAGTTGGAGAAACCTTCATAATAATTGAAAACCTTGTAAAACTATAGGTCTCTCGAAGTTGGAATCAGCACTTTTAAAGTTTTATGGAAGTATAAATACGTAAGAAATTTTGTCCACGTTTGAATTGAATTACAAATTTGCTGCTAAGTTCACGTAAGCATTTCACAAAATCGTTTATAATATTGCGTAGTAGTAGGAATAAGAAAAATACAAATAGTTTTAGTTTGCATTCCACCACGACTGTCCAAAAATCATTAATATGCTTCACATAAGGTGCTGTACAGATGTGACGTAGCTAATTTATAAAAATGCGTTCGTTAACATATGAAATATTTAAAAATTACATACAAAATCATTACTTTACTATAGAGAATGTTATAGCAAGGTTGCACCATTAGTATTTAACTGTTCAATATACAAAGAGAGCATTTTTATTACAACTTCATAACACAACTTTTTACGTCGTGTATGAATTGTACAAATATTATAATTCTTTGGGTGTAGAATGTCTTATTATAAAAACGTAAATGGGAAATTAATCTCATTCTTTAAATAAAATTAGATTACGTAGTAAATATCCAACATTAGAAATTCCGTATGAATAGACAACTGGACATAAATGATACAGGAGTCGTTTAATTAACAAAAATATTTTAACAATAAGTCGATCCTCCATCGAAAATTGAATTTACGAACAGCGAAAGCAATTTCTTTCATAGAACTTAACGGATTGAATCTAAATCGTGGTATCCATCATCATGATCAAGTACTTTGAGATCATCATACACATTATCCAAAGTTACCTATGAAAAAGTTTCCTACTGTTACATCTCTTTAATAAATATTTCCCAGATTTGTTATTTTTCTAACACAAACGTATATTGCGTGTACATTTGTTGGCATTTAGATACAGCTTGGAATATGTAATCATGGATCATGAGAAGCTATTAGGAACGTCACGTCAACAAGCAAAACAAGCTTTGCAAGATTTGATTTTAAATCTCTATGAAACATGTTGAGTTGGAAAAGTTAAAAAGTCTCATAAGTACTTTATGTTTTTTTGTATAATGAATTCGATGGCATGAATTGGGATAAATCTTGTTACTTACAGTCTGATTCGCCTCTTCTCCATTTGAAGCATTCACAATAACGAGATTAAGATTTTGTTGTGGCTAGAAGTAAGAAAAAATAGAGATAAACATTATTATAGATATCAAACTAAAAACATCAGCATAGTTAGCATAGTTTCATTTTCATCACGCAGAAAATACCTGGAGTTGCTTCGTAATTTCAGCTCTTTTTTCAACATTCTTATTTGATTTCTAAGGTGAATAAAAATGTTCTTTGAAATTGCAGAAGAAACTTGTTTCTCAAGTTGTGGCCAACATTACATTTGAATTTAATTGTTACCTTGCAGCAAATTAGGCAGGTGGCAATCACGATAAATAACAGGATAATTGTACCGACTCCAGCAGATCCAATATATATGTAGTCTTTTTTAAGTGTTTCTTTCTCCACAAAAACAAACTTAATCTCCTTTTCGCATTGCTTGCCAGTGAATCCTAATTTACATTGACAGGAAAAAGAATTGTTCTTTTCTACACAAGTGGCGTTGTTAAAGCAAGAGTTGGCTGTGCAAAATGTTCTGATGGCACACAGGTTTCCTCTGTAATTTTCTTGGCAAAGACAAACAAACGAGTCATTCCTCTGTTCACAAAATCCGTTGATACATGGGTCGGGGTAACATGGCGTACTTTTGATCTCACAACGGTTTCCTTTGTAATTTTCTTGGCAACGACAAACAAACGAGTCATTCCTTTGTTCACAAAGTCCGTTGATACATGGGTCAGGATAACATGGTGTACTTTTAATCTCACAACGGTTTCCTTTGTAATTTTCTTGGCAACGACAAACAAACGAGTCATTCCTTTGTTCACATAATCCGTTTATACATGGGTCAGGATAGCATGGCGTACTTTTGATCTCACAACGGTTTCCTTTGTAATTGCCTTGGCAACGACAAACAAACGAGTCATTCCTTTGTTCACAAAGTCCGTTGATACATGGGTCAGGATAACATGGTGTACTTTTAATCTCACAACGGTTTCCTTTGTAATTTTCTTGGCAACGACAAACAAACGAGTCATTCCTTTGTTCACATAATCCGTTTATACATGGGTCAGGATAACATGGTGTACTTTTGATCTCACAACGGTTTCCTTTGTAATTTTCATGGCAACGACAAACAAACGAGTCATTCCTTTGTTCACATAATCCGTTTATACATGGGTCAGGATAGCATGGTGTATTTTTAATCTCGCAATACTTTCCATGAAATCCCAAAGTGCAGTTGCAATAACTGCTATCTTCTGTAAATGCACACGTACCATTATTGCGGCAAGGGTTGCTATATTGCAGATCTTCCAATGCTTTACCATTCAGCCAACTTGGTTTGTAGCACCTTCCGTATATGTTGAGATTTTCTCTCATTGATAGTGCTTTCATGGAGCATGTGCAGCGTATCTGAGCACTTTGCAAATTTAAATATCTTAACTTCGGAACTGCTTGTGGTGCAATTGTAACTTCACTTAAATAACTGTTGTGTTGAGCGTACATATATTCGAGACGGCTGTTATTCTTTGTTAGTGTGATAGATCTAAGTTGATTGGAATTTACGTTGAAACTTCTACATTTTTCTGGAATTACATTGTCGTCAACATATTCCAATTTGTTTTTAGAGATATCCAGATTAAAAGGTACTGTTATCCACCTAAACGGAGTTTTCGAAAACTCGAAATATTCTTTATTTATTTTCGTTGTCAGGCTGTTGGTGAAATCATTTTGAGATAGTGTAATGTATCTTATTTGCGTCATGTTAAAAAATGCTTGATCTTCAATAATATGGATATTGTTGTACTTTAAGTACAGATTTTCCAAATTGGGGAAATGTTGGAATGCTAAATTTTTAAGGATGTGAATTTTGTTGCTATCAAGACTTAATTGTTTAATAGATGGCACTTCATCCAACCTAATCGCCAGTTGTACATCTTCAATTGACATGTGATTCATATATAAAACTTTCAAACTTGATAAATTTGACAAATGTACTTTCCCTGCTAAATCATCGTTCGACGCTAAGTTTAAGTGTGATAATTTTGTAAGGTTGGAAAGGTAAATGCGTTGCAATTTTGTATTTTGTAAGTATAATGTTGTCAACTTAGAGAATTTGTTGAACTCTTTTGCATTCCAATCAGATAAATCATTTCCATACAAATCAATCCATGTTAGTTCCATATCTTCAATGTGCTGCAGAAAGTCCTTTGTTAGTTTTGTTCTTCGGAGATTAAAATGTTGAACCGTTGGTGGAATGTGAATATTATTAACTCTTGTAAGGTCATTGTTCGATAAAGATAATGTTGAAAGTTTTGTATAGTTTTGTAATGACAAGTTTCCTCTGATGTTGCTGCTCTGCAAATCCAACGAGTCTATCCTTTGAAGAAAATTTAAAAAGGACAAATCGAGAATAGCTTTATTGCTTGTCATACCAAAAGTTGTCAAGGAATACAGATGTTTAAATGAATCAATCTGAATTTTTTGTATCCAACTTGATCTAATGTGGAGGTTTTTCAATTTTGGCAGATCTCTGAAAACGACAAAAAAATCACTTTCCTGGATTCCATAAATGATTAGATTTTGAAGATTTTCGTTGGAGAAGGAGTGATCATGTACTCTATTCAAAGTTGAAGAAACTATAGTGATTTGTTGTATTGCTGACAATCTTTTGAATGTTCCATTATGAATTTCTTTAATGGGTAAAGCCAAGTATAGGTAGTTCAACGTGGTCAGATTTTCAAACATTGACGCAGAAAGATAGCTCAATTTGCCATCATAGATATTAAGATATCTGATAAATGTTAATTCGGCAAAAGACGATCCATTTATATAAGCCAATTGATTGTAGTGGATGTGGAGATGAATGGTTGTACTTGGGAATCTGCTTGGAAGCAGCGTTTCATTACTGCTTCGACAGGTAACGATCGATCCGGAGCACCGACATGTTGATGGACAATCTTTCGAAGTACATTTGGAAATCAATGATATCAGCAATATGATCCGATAAACAAAAATCATGTCCATCTAAAAAAATTTAACGTTGCAAACTAAAATACATGCAAAATTGTAGTGTGTATTTATTGCTTTCGCCAGAACATTAAGAAATAATAAATTTTAGAAAAAGAATGACAAATTGCTTATTTACGTAAGACCTTTAAAATTGACATTATGCTCACTCACATATACATGCACAATATTCAAATGACGGGTCTATGTAAATATTGGGATGTGATAAAATACAGTATTAGTCTCCAAAACTGTTACGCAAATTTCAACTCATATTTAAAACTGAAATAACTGGATAATCATAATATTTTTTACACCGTTGGTTAGGAAATTTAGTCAGCTTTCCAATGATATCAATTACAAATTGAAAACATGTCTGCGGGTTGGAAAAAGCAAATTTCTTCAGTTCAACAGAGCGTGAAGCTGGTCAATTAACACGCAAATAAAACTTTCATTTTCCGTAACATGAAAAAAATAAAGATGAAACACTGAACGAATCAATCAACAAATTGAACTTTCAACAAATATCGATATATTAAGACTTTACAGTTTACAACACTCTGCCCTTCCGGCACGCGACGTTATTTCGACGTCACATTAACGTCGAACCAATGTAACGACGTTGATATGACGTTTTTCGACGTCTTTATTACATCATGTGCCAGTTGGGTGACAAGAGTGTACAAGAATTACTAATAATTGGTCGAACCTAGGAACGACAAAGTAAATGAAAGAAATTTCGAATAATTATTATTTAGATAGCCAATCAACAACGTTCCCAATTTTTTCTCCTGCAGTGTTTGAGAAATAAGGTCAAAATTTTATAAACTTTTTACGATATACTTGATACATCGATATTTTCCGATTAATCAAGTAAAATAAAAAAAATAGAAAATTTTTAGCTAGAAGCGCCGCCTAACAACCCGAGGTTTTGTTGTTTAAAAACCAGTTTATAATGTTCAAAAGAGCGACGTACCTGAAACTAAAACTGAGAAAGTGAGAAACCATGGAGGTATAAAACAGAAGGAGAACGAACTCAAAATCTGCTATTGTACAATCCGTGATGCACTGCATTGTTTAAGTCCTCAGTGTGTAATAACATATAATTGCTATCATCTTGCATAATTTTTATAATTTTGGCGTTCTTGCGTGAAAATTTCGTTCATATCAATTCTCCAATGTGATTAAAGATCGTTAGGGTAAAGTTCTTAGCATGCATTATCTGTAGGAATTGGGAGAATTATGCAAAAACGTCACAAATATGCAACGAAAACATTGCAACTTTAGGTCTATATATCTCGTGATCCCCTCAAGCAGTTTCGCCGAGCTTCAGTTTTTGAAGAGAAAATAATCCTAAGTTTTTGCACGTACCGCGGCACTATCGAGGCGCATTTAAGTCAGAAGATATGTAGATTGGAACTTATACATGAATTACGCGATATCTTCAACTCTGTATAAAAACATAGAGTTTCATTTGTTTCTCAAGGAAGCTTTAGGTTTAATAATCTGCTTGTCACTATGCAGCAAGTTGATCTGTTGTTATAATGGATGATATTTGGTTTTTAAATTGTCGTTAATTTTTAAAAAAGTATTCGTTTCACCGACAACCAGCCGAAAGCGCATCACGGATGACATCAAAGTGATACCGCAATGAATAGAATAGTCATTATCTTAATAATAGAAAAATAAGAGTTCGTTCTCCTTCTGTTTCATACCTCCATGGAGAAACAAAACTAAAAATGGTACAAGTAAAATAGAAGAAAACACCTTGCTGGAGAATCTAAGTCCTTTGTTAAATGAATTCAAAGAAAATGTCCTTTAGCTGTGTGTCCACCAAAGATTCATCAAAGCGTTTATGATAAACGCAAATAATTAGATATAAAATTTATCGCCGGCGCCAGTATGTCTGGCGCAAAAACTAAACGCAAACGTGTCCATTGAATTTTATTAAAATGTTTTGAAACGATGAAGTATACAGAAACATAGGAGCAGAATAAATTTTGAAAAGGAAGACGTGCTTGATATTTTGCTTGTATTATTGATACGGAAAAGACGTCGTCAAAGAGCAACTGCTCGTAAAAAGAGGGCTTTCTGAGTACGGGATATTTACAAAGACCGAGAACTGTTTGGTGCAACAAGACTTGTAAATAAAATGAGAGTTTCGAATAGGGAGGACTATTTCAAGTGAGTTGTATTTTCGAAGTACTGTTTATTTTTGTCACATAAGTTAAAAATGTAACGAAATGTTCAGAAGTCTTTTTAAAGATAGTGTTTGTTTTTTTAGTTTCCTTCGCATGTCCCCTGAAATAAAATTGGCAAAATGAAAAGCCATCAAGTAACTTTGCACATCGACAGAAACGTCTCATCTGTCGCTTACAAAGAAAGAAGAATTCCATTTGCGCTGAGAGAAAAGGTAAACACTGAGTTAGAAAAACTTGAGAAAGCTGGTATCATCAAGGACGTGACAACGCTTTGGTTATTTCCATTAGTAATCGGGCCTAAACCTGGAGGAAATATAAGACTGTGCTTAGATATGAGGTGTGCTAATAAAGCTAATAAAGCTATCCAACCCCAACAATCGAAGATCTTAAATGCAAACTTCGAAAGTCAACCGTATTTTCGAAACTAGATTTAGGTACCGTCTTTCACCTCATGTTAGTTAAGAAATATCAAACTAAGCATCAAATATAATCATATAAAGCTTTTTATACTAACATTAATTCATTTTTACTCATAGTGTGACTGAAGTAACATAAATAAGTTATTAAACTAAATGTTTCATCCCGTCATGAAGTGAATATTAAACAATATATTAATATGGTGAAGAATCAAAGAGGATACATAAAAAACGTATTTAATGCGCCTTGAGAAAGATCCGTACGTACTTTTAAAGACGATTTTTAGACGTCTTTTAGACGACTAGACTTTTCAAGATGTCTTAAAGACGTCTTAAAGACGTTTTAGATAGACTTCTTTCTAAAGGCGTACCTTGGGAATAATTTAGACGTCTATGAGACGTCTTGTGCCTGTTGGGGTGCAAGTTGTTGGTTTTTCTTCTTAGTTACCTGATCTTGAAAACAAGACTTATGTTAACGTGATCAGTCCTTTCTACATAGACACAAGGTTCACCTTGCTGTTTATAGGCGTTTTTACAAAGGTCCACGGCAAAACTCTCACGCTCCCACATACAAGCATAGCGGTATATATTTTTTCAAACATAAAATGACTATAGAATTCAGTTTTTAATGACATCTTTATAAATCCTAATATGAATAGTGATTATAGATTTAGCATTAAATTTTTCATATAATGAATGTAATTTACATAGATCCCAATTAGTGTCTTAGCAACTCGCTTATACATAAACTTTGCAAATGTTCCAACAGCAACGTTTTGTTTTTTAATTAGATCAGTTGTCAAAGCAACGTACGTATAATGGACAAGTGCAGTGCAAAAATATTTGGGCTAAATAAGAAAGCAGCATAGTATAAATCATTTTTCAAAAGTAGAAATAGGAAATAGTTATAGTTAGTAAGTATGTAACTTTGCATTAAGATTACAATCATACCTTTCTGACGGTGTAATCAATATCCGTTCTTCTTGCAGCTTTATGATTATACGTTCTTTTGCACTTGTTACCTTATAAGCTTGCAGATAACTGACTAAAGTGGCAGTTACCATCTCGCCTTTTTATAGGCATTTCTTACTTGACTGAAAGTAAGGGGATTACATTAAAGACAATATTTGGCTTATTTAGTTTCAGCAACTTTCGAAACGGTCTATCAGGGAAATAACCCCACGATATAAGGTTCTTATAATACAAGATAAAGCTATTTTAAAGGAACTGTCGGTTACTTTCATTATTATATGATTCATGAAGGGATTAATACCTCCTACAGAGTGTGGATATTTGATAAACTGAAAAGAAGATAAACTAACAAGATTACTATGGATATAATTTTCATTATTAAAAATTGACATTTATTGACCAGAGTTCCATTGTGATACGGCTACAAAATTGATTTCAACAGGAAAGTTCTGATTTTAGCACACATTTATCTTATTTACTTTATTATCTATCCTTATTTAAAGTCGATTGATATATACAAGTAAAAGATAAAATATGTTTTGAAAACCATTTCTTATAAGAATATGGTTAGTTAGTTAGTATAGCCCTATGGGAAAGTAGGTAAAACCGAAAAATGACTTTTTATCTTATAGGACTTTATTTAATTAACTTGCAATACACCACATCCAGGGAAAGTACTTTCTTCTCCCGTTTAGTAGCTTTCAAAATCATTTTATTAAAACCGAACATTTCCCACAATATCTCTGATAAAAGCTTAGAAAAACTAAATGAACTTATTTATTACTTCAATTAGTCGGGCTCTTTCAGCATTGAGTTTGGATTACTTAGGGCCTCGGCAACAACAAACAACAATCATTCTCATAATTTCATTATCTCTTTAAGATATACTTTACCATCATGATTTGAGAAAAAATATTAAAGATGCCTCCATTACTAAAGCACTTTCATAAACAAAATAATTTTTAAATATGAAGCGATTTCATTTAATTACAAATATACCAGACTGTTCTTTACAATAATAAGTATAAAAAGCGGAAACTTTTCCAAAATTATGTATAAGTCGTAAGTGTTAAAATGTTTCATTTCCCTGAAACATTATGAATATTTTAAATAGCCTTAGTAAATATGTAGTTATAGCTATCACAATGTTGTAGATAACCATGTTATGGGATCAGCAAATTCTATTCAAATGCGTTTCTCCAGGTATCACAAGAATGATTAGAAAGATTTGTATCATAATTTTTCATTTTAGCTTTGTGATTTTTCATTTGGGCAAGAGGGCTTTTTTATTATTACATGACAATTTGTTCGGCAAGGCTATCGACTGGTAGCCTTGTGGTAGAGTGCTTGCATCCTGTTCGGAAGGTGGCGGGTTCACAATGTGAATCACTCCTCTCTGCTCAGCAGTCGGCAAGATAGTAGGAATGATGTCTAGGGCGTTTATCTAGTTGAGCAGTTCCTGTCATTACAGCTTCCGCATGGGGCTTTTAAATCCTGTAGGACCTCCTTCGCAGGACCCTCATTGACAACAGTACCTTAAGGAACTGAAGAGGCTATCCTAGGTAAATATTCGTAAATAAATAAAATAAATAAATTATTTGACTTGAGGAATTGAAAGAATCTCCGGGAAAAACAGGAAGCTAGCATTTGTATTGTGAACTGATTGGTATTCTTCACAAAAAGATCAGCTAGGTAAAAATAAATTCAAACATTTTCTCGTTTTATGGTTTAAGGTTGGAGAGAGTTTATGAAGCTGTGTTTTTGAAATAAATTAGCCTAAAAATTAACTTTTTTTACCTTTTTTAGATCATATTAATTTTACTTTTATTGATCTGAAATTTGTCAGTTACTTTATAAAGGTTTTTTTTTGTTAAATATCGATTACAACATGGCTTTTCACAGCCACAGAAATATTGCATGAATTTGTTGCTGCACTCAGAAATACTTAACCTTCACAATAATAGCGTGTGAAAACTTCTGCAATGACAGTAAAAAATATCCCTCTTAATCTTTTCTGTTATCAGCTTTGTTAGAAGTTAGTTCGAATGCTCCAACATTAACAAATGAGAGTATGGTTGCTTCACCCTGCTATAACATGGTTATTTCCCTTAATTATAAAGAAATCAACTTATATCCCATAAGCAGCCTATAATAATTCTCAGCAAGAAATTAGTCGTCCTTTCATCTTTAAATTGAACTAATAGAATAATTGCTGACATGAGTTACATGCTAAAGCGCTTTTGAAAATAACACGAGACACGAAAGCGAATAACTGCTGCAAGGCATAGATGAAAAGTGTTTCGGAAAGAAAGTAAATAGTGCGTCTTTCGGATTTGAATGATCACGAGCATTTTTCATATTTCAAATCATCGCATTTTACAGCAGCATGCGTCAAAGAATGACGCCGAACTGCATAACAAGGTTTATAGCAGAGGGTGTTTCACTTCGGGTGTTACTTGCACTTTGTTCTCTTTGTTGATCTTTTCGTAAAAACTTTCAGTGCGATTTTTCACCAGCTGAAATATTATAATGATCTGAAAACTAATGGGATGACCTAACACTCACTTACCCAAATCGTTTTAAGGTAGTTTACACTGCAAATCTAGGTGATTTGAAGGCAAACACACACTCAAGTTTATTAACTTTGGAACATGTACAACAATATCCTGCGATGAAAATTTATACATTGGCAAAATACAGCTCAGAAAAGTTGCTGAGCCTTGCAGTTGTTGGCAATTCTCTTGTTTATTTCTAAAAATATTTTAATTTCAAGATGTTAGATTTGGTTAGGATCAGGATCTCTTAATTTACAAACACGACGCTTTTTTGTTTTATCATAAGGTAAATCAAAAAATAAAATATTTTTGTATAAAAACAGGCATTTATAAAGAGATTGCTTTCTAAGTAATTTTACTTCAAAACAAATAAACGATATGATAGATGGAAGATATTATATTAACTATATTTTCACCATAAATTAAAAGAGAAAAGGTTTTATAAGTAATTATCTTTCATATAATGGTGCCTTATAAATAAGTAAGCAATTAGAAGGCCGTGATAAAGTAGAGCCATATTTTTGTCATATTGGCGATTTATCAAGTTACATTTCGCATTCAAGCAATAAAAATGTATTTTAAAAATCTGTATGAGCTAAACTATGCGACAGGCGTACATTTCTGCAATATCCCCTGGATACAAAGACAACATAGCATGACCTTTCGTTTCAAGGAAATCCTACGAATGTACGAATTTACAACAAGTTTTTTCGAAAATTCACAATTTACTGTATGTCATCCCTGTGACTTTTTTTTCACAAGCTTTTTCTCTGTCAGAAGAATTTCACAAAAAAGATGTTCTGCATTTGTTCGGTAATGCGGTAAAAAATACTCTACGATGGAGTTCACTTGAAAGTTGCGTCAGCAATTAACTTTGCTACAAATGCGAATCATCTTGGAGGGAGATCAACTGTTTCTGTATTTTGAATCATACACAATGTAATGTTTTTTGAGAGGCTAACACGTCTTGTACCTTTGATTATGATGCGAAAATATTCTTCCAGAACGCTTTTGAAAGAATGTTGAGAGGCATTCCTAAAGGGCTGCCTTTTGCCCCGAGACAATATAATTAAAGGATAAACATTTCTTTCATAAGGATTGGAGAAACAAAACGGAGCCACGAACATTTCATTGAGTTGAAATCAAAAAGAAAATTTTTTTGAAGCTGAATTAATTGTAAATATGGTGTCAGTGAATAATATATGATATGTTTTTGGATGAAAGTGTTATTTTTTCAGTTTGTGTGATTTCCTCTAACTTTCTTTTTGGCAATCTTACTTAGCAGTTTTATAACTTATTTATCGTAGCTAACTGTTCATCTCATGTGATTACTGGTTGTAACTCATGTGTGGATAATCTACGGACACCTACAGATATTGAATTGTTATGAATGCTAAATTTTAAGTTCAAAATCCATTTCTTTATCTATTTTTGAAGATGACCAAGAATATCGTGTGTAGTCCATTTTAAAGTTTTCTGTATCTAAGCATTACGTAGAGACAGATTTCCGTTATTGGATTTCTGCGTAAGCAAGAAATACTTTACGATCGTCCGTGTTTTTCTGAATTTTTTTTTTTCATCTTACTGTCCAAACCTACGCATTTTTGTTTCTTAAATTTCATTGGTTCATAAAAAAGCCGTCTCAATCGTGATTGGTGCATAATGCCCGATTTCTACGAAAGGGTGCTAATATAGCCACCTTAACTTCAATAGCGACAGTTTATTGGCTTGATTTCCGCCATGTGATCATCCGGGTATTTTTCGACTTTACGTTTGCACGCCGTTTGCATAATGGCAGAAGAAACCGAAGAAACCCACATAGACTTCCACATTGATTGATCAATACTTAATAGATTTAAAAGAAGATTTACACTTTCAAAACCAAAAGTAAAAGGTAGAAATTTATAATTATCTTACAATGATTCTACTGCGTTCATTCCTTTCTAAAAACAAGTTTTCAATGTTTTGTAAAAACAGTGTGTGCAACTTTTATTTTTTGGAAAATGTCTGGGATTCTTTTAAGCCTTTCTAGATACAAAATACCGTTTGTTTCATGTGTGGGCTGTAGTGCTTTTTAAGCTCTGGATACATACAGCTCAGCTTAGTTTCCTCTTCAGCTCCAGCAACATACAAGGAATGTCTTGTCTACCCTCTGCCTGTGCATCTCATTTTATGTTTGATGTTTCCCTAGCTTATTCAGCTTATATACTTGTATAGTTCTTGGCTGTATTATCAATGTCCTGAGTTAAGAATGGGGACTTACTATTTACGATAGCAAATTGAAACTTACCTTGATTGTCTGTAAATTCTAAATACTGGACATCTTTTAACGCAAATTTCTGTTTTCAGTTATAGTTTACCTTATTCCAGGAAATTAACGAAGCATCAAATTAACGCGAATTTGAAAATTTCGCGTTAATAAAATACCCGCAAATTAAATGTTTCGTTAATTTCCAGACTCTTATAAAAGTTTATCGTAAATTTAAAACTCGTTATTTTTCAGTAAATAATCATAAATTTTTAAAACATTACAAGTCCGATGCTATTTTTTATCGTTCTTCTTCTTCTACCTCTTCTTCTCTTTCTCGCTTAAAATGCACACAGCTTCTTCCTGCAGGATGGAGAGTAGCAGGTATAACAGGCGCTATAAAGGCTGCAAGAATGTTAGGTGCTGTTCCTATGAACCCTTTTAAAGATGTGTAGTTTTCTAGTTATACATATAGAAAAGATCTGTTTCAAAAATTTTTTAGTTCTTTTGTCCATCCGCGTTAATAAAATGCTATGATGAAGGTCACTGAAGCCAATCGCGTTAATTTGATTCCTTTCTCAAGTTCTCTTTGGGCAACCGCGTTAATTTGATTCGTGTTAATTTAATGCATTGTTAATTTCTGTCTTCGTTAATTTCCTAGAATAAGGTAGGTCATATTTTTCATAATCCTTATCTTTGTTTACTTCTTGTGTTTGGGAAGTCTTTTCATAATTAGGAAGATTGACCGTACATACGTAATCACAGTGATATCTGAAAGCATATAAATTTGATGTTATTTTGTTCATTAAGTTTATTAGGAGTTAATGTAAGGTTCGTATTGTGTCAGTTATGCTTTCATAATGCCCTGGCGTGTATACGTAATTAAAAATTTATTGCTTTTTAAGTTTCTGAATAAATTTTTATAATCTTTTCATGAAATTTAGTTCAGATAATGCATGTTTTTAAATTAAAAAGATGGCAATGACATATTGTTACTCGAATTAAAGCACAAATTTCTGTTTTCAGTTATGTATGTTGATTTTGTATGTATATATAGTTGTATTTAGTATCATTAAAATCTACGCTTTCCTTTTTGTCCTTGTGAATTAGGAATTCTGTTAGGAAGATTGACAAGACATTAAATTCATAACATTTACATTGATTTACATGCATACTCATTGTCTTATCTGAATTGATCACTGAATCCTTAATATCGTTTCGTACCAACAAAATAAAGAACTTTATGTCATTCAGATATAATCAAGTTTATTGGTTAATCAAGTTTTGCATAGTGACAATAATGTTTTTTCCACATTTTTGGGGAGTACATGATCAGAAATTTAATAAATATATATTGCGGATTAAACTTTTCTTAAATTTCAAGAATGTCATAGTCTTTTTTGTAATGACAGCTATATATTTTTCAGTAATAATCATTCAGCTTGATTGTACAAACAGTTTTTTATGAAAAGCTAAAGAATGACATAAAGAAAAGCTCATTTTCTTCTTCGATTTTGCAGAAATCCTTCTGCCCGATAGGGCATCTTGTTCTTACCTTATTTATCAATAACATAACCACCTCTGTGCGAAAAATATATGGCAATCCTTCTTGTGTACCTTCATTGATTGTGCACTTTTGATTGGCTCCACCCAATACTCGCCTGAAATTTTCAAGGAGTATTCTAACACGTCAGTTTTACCTTCCTCTTTTTTATCCCTATTATTCCGAAATCTATAATTCATTGATTGATCTTCTTTCTTCGATAAAACAGTCAGCATTCTCCACAAAAATTTAATAGTACATGTTATAACTCTAAACAACTTCTTGGTTGAATTATATATCTCTGGATTAAGAATACCAAACAAATCAGAACTAAATTTTACTATACTAAAACTAATTTAATCTTGGACAGAAGATGACCGCCAAGCGAGGTCACACGGTATATCAATATCTTTATTTGAATTTATCTTCAAACTTTTGCGGTTAGGCCACAGACATTGGTCAAGCCAAAAAAAATTAGGAACAAAAAACCGTAAATGATTACCAGTTAAATCTTTCGACTGCAGTATCAATGTCAGAGGAATAAATTTCAGAAGGTATCAGTTTGACATTGTTTACATTTATCTTTCTGAATCTTACCTTCTCTGTTGTTTACGTACGTGTCGCATTTATTTTTCATGTTAACAATCCACACGCATGCAATTGCTGAGTCTGTCCAGTAAAACGTGTCTTGTAGTCGGTACATTGATGGTAATGCTCTCGAAAGAATAACTAATTAAAATACCAAGTTGTTCTGCTCGAGGGATTGTCTATTTTTAAGGCATGATTTCCCGTTGACCAATATTGCACTAAAGTTTCCAGATTGTGACTGATACACGACTGAGGCGCACTTACGCTGTGACGCGTCACTGAATGCATGTAGTTGAATGTTGTCGCTTGGATCTGTGACGTCATGGATTTCATATGTGAAATGATGATTTTCTCGAATACTGGTGTCTCGAATTTCTGTTTAAATGTCGTGTAATAGCCTAGCCACTAAGTTTTATTTCATTTCCAAAATCTTTAGAACTTTATTCCACAGGAAAACTTAAATAACAAGTAACTAACTTACTGAAAATATAATGACATTAGAAAAGCCAAAAAAAACATAGAAAAGCGGCTGATCTTGATATCTAAGCATTAATGCAACATTTAAACAGAAATTTGATACAAGTGTATTGTTGTATTTCCGAGATTCAATGTCTTCCAAATTGATAGCAACTCATGAAGTAGTTATCTATTCTAGTGGATATTTCGATCACAAAAATCTTGAAAGAAGTTCTTTATTTTTACTGAAATTTAATCTATTGGAACCAGTGGTTCATATATCGACTCCATTTAATACAGCATTGAACGCTTCAAAAACGAGGTTTTCGTAGTGACGATGCCAATGTTGTCACAAAATGTTTTGTTTCATCATTAAAGTATATATTTGTCTTTCGGATATTTTCCATATGTTTTGAAATTGATTTAAATGTTTGTAAACTGAAGTTTGATTCTGCTGAAATTTCTTTTGATTCATTAGAGAATTTTCTTTCAGTTTCTTTTACCCCGGTATACTTTCATTGAAAAATAGGGCAACTCATCTTCAAATTTTTTCGTTTGTTTGATCAACGCGGCTAATAAGAGAAATGATGAAGATGTCAGTCCAAGTAGCCCTTTACAAGTGTCTTGTTAAATGATTTTATTATTTCCAAAATAATCAAAGTGGAATATTTTTAAAATCTTCAAACCATAGAAAACGTAGGAAATGTTTTTGATTCTGGTCAATGTATATTTGGAGGAACGTTTTTCAGATCTAAAACTTAAACTTAACAAATCATTTTCCCCGCTACTTTCATGGAAGGCTATGCTAACTTTTATGCTGTCTTTTTCATGCAAAAATTGCTGATGCGGCATATAATAGGATAAACTATTTTAGAAAATTAAAAAATTAACAAATTAAAGAGGCCCCAGTGCAACTTTTATCCGTATTCTGAAAGGATACTTTTTCACGATTCTCACGAATTCTCGTTATATTTAACCTAGACTTACAATCTCTAGCTTAAATATGCCGAGAACTTGATGAATGTCCTTTACTGACTTTCCAAGGTAGCAGCTCATTGGGTTTCTATACTACCTGATATATCAATACCGCTGCAAGCATAGAACCGTACTTTTGCCTAAGCAGACTTGACTTCGTACTTGTATTTCGATGTTATCGTAAAGTCGACGCAATATTGTAACCTTTGCAAACGTTTGGGAGATCATCAATATCAGGTAATTTAGGGACGTGCGATGATTAGATTAGAACTAACAATTTTGTTAGTTCAATTTGAATTTCCCCTTCGAACGCTGCAACTTTTTCAAAACATGTCTAATATTCTTTCTGTTTTTTTTGTTATCAAGAATTTCTTTATGATACAACATTTGCTAATTTTTCAACAATAACCATTTTGTAAGAAACTAAGATCAAGAGTTCCAGTTCTCATTAACTTTGTTTATTGTGATTTTGTGATTATTTGGTAAGTTCATTAACACAATGCAAATGATTGGTGAACGATCTATTCCTTCTGTTTAAGTCTAACTCAATAAATTCTACTCAAAACAACAAAAACAGTTATAATAGAGCAAACAACCTATTTTTATTCTCTGGAATGCTTGCTTAAAAAAACTTCCAGACAAGAAACGATATTCTTACCAATGCCACGCCACGTGTTAGAGAATAATAAACAATACATCTGTCCGAACTTCTGCTTAAACTCCATCTAAATGCCTTTGTAGCTAAATTTCGAAATCAATGTCAATATCACGTGTATGCCGTTTAAAAAGGTCACTCATATCACGTTTCAGTGTACGCCTTTTCAGAAGACCAAAGTTTTGCAAATGTGTCTGAATGAATGAGATATGCTATACCATGACAACCGAATCTCCCGTGCTCAATCATTAACACTATCACAATCATTACACTAATTGCTCATTACTGAAATGAGTCCCGTGCCATTCTGTTACCATATCAACCTTTGCGAAAACGAGGCGGAGTATGGTAAAAAGTATTGTGCAATCAATTACGGGAAAGGTGTATTATTGTTAGTTATTCAAAGTAGGCATGACATGTAAATATTTTAACTAAAATGAGTGCACATTTTATTAATGGAGATTTCTTTTAATCCCTCAACAAACACGTGGATTGTTTTGCTTTTAGTTATTTAGTTATTCAACAGCATGACGATTATATGCTCATGATACTGGGTATTGGATAACGAAAACTTAACTTAAAAATGTGGTAACGTTTACTTAATATTCAGATTTTCCTTTCTTTTTAGCTGAAGTAGTCAACTAAAAAGGGCAAAGCAATTTGTCAGTGAATTTTCTATGGTCATGGTTTATGGTTTAACACCTTCGTATGTAATCCGCTTAAATGATTTCTTATACTCCGACATCTTACACTCTGTTCCGATGATCTTTAAATGCAACAGCTCAGTCAGTTATAGCCATCGACTGCAAACTAACCAGTGGACCAGCAAGAGAAATTCTATATTTATTTTCTGCGGTTAATGACTATAACCAACGGCAACCCGAATGGACAGAAAGCTCTTAAATACTTGCTTGCTCACTTTTGCCGAGGAAAAGGTGATTATCCATGCTTAAATGTTGCTTGATCCCCCAGAAAATATGCTAAAAGAACGTTTTTGGCACTAAGAAGCAAAAAATAGTTGCACGCTAAAGCGTGTACGATAATGAGCACACTTCTTTTAGTTTATTTATTTATACAAAGACAAGAAATATTAATTTGGTTATTCAAACAACAATTGGCAATGATGCCCTTATATGTCACGGAAAGTCAACGAATTCAAAACCTCCAAAAAGAAATATCTCATTAACGAAGCACAAGGAACAAAAACTTGATAAAGGTAAATACTTATGGTACATTATTTTCTTGCAAATAAATTCTTTACATATTGAACTTTATAATTACGTTACTATAGAGAATACGTTTGCAAAGTTATACGTTAGTGACTAAGTATTCAATGTGTAAGAAATAAAATGGTAGCAAGGCATTTGCAATACCATTTAAAATCATAACTTTTCAACATGCTAATTGCATAAGTCTTTGGATGTAGAATGTATTATTATACATTCTTTAAATAGAAATACATAATATAGTTCAGTTCCAACATAGTAAATTCCGTAATAGATTTTCATATAGAAAACTGAGCACAAATGATATAGCAATAATGTGATAATGATATATTTGCAAACAGCAACAGCGATGTATGTGATAGAACTTAACGGATTGAATCTATATCATGGTATCCTCCGTGATAAAGTACTTTGATATCATCACACGCATTTTCCAACGATACCTATAAAACATTTCCTACTGTTATGTTTTTCAATACTTTTTTAACCTTTTTAACAAGAACCTGCAAGAACCTGCATTTCATGCACTCTTGTAGCGATTTAAGTAGAACTCGCTATAAATAATGATGAATAAATTCAAACTACAGTAAATTATTTAAAATATAGGTTTTTAAAATTCTTGAAACAAATCCTATCAAATGTTGTAAAAATCGTTAAAACCTTTATATGTGTAAAAAGTTATGGCTTGTAAAAATCTCAGACTGAAACTCTCTAGGACACACTGTAGACAATTACAAATTTTAACATCAACACTCAAAATAAGCACTCAGACTAATAATTGGTCTCTTGATTTAAGGATGAATCTCTGAGGAAATTGTTGTCTAACATTTAATAAACATTTTTAGTATCACAAACTTGTCGATGACACAAGTTTTATTAAATACTGTTACGTACAGTCTGATTTGCATCATCTCCTTTTGAAGCATTTACAATAACGAGGTTAAGGTTTTGTTGTGGCTAGAAGTAACAAAAAAATTATTGTTGTTATCGAACTGCAATCACATATAGCACAGTTTTATTATCACTATACAAAGAAATTAACTACCTGGATTTGCTTTGTTGCATTTACTTGTTTTTCGTTATTTAAAATAATTTATCCAGAAATTAATTTCGTGTCTTCGGAATTGGGACCACCAACACTCTATTCATCGATTTCGGACAGAAGAGCCATATCTGAACTGAGATGCCCAGCGGAATTGTCCGTGAAGTGCAGAAATCTCTGTATACCACACATTGCTAGATTTTCATAGCCATGATCACTTCTTACACATCGTGGAACGAATTCCAAATATTCAACACTCTTAAGAAAATAACCAGCTAGTACTTTGGAATTATTATTACTTGATCCGACTTGAAGCCAAAATGTCTTTCTACTCCACCCATCCATTGCAATATGAATAGTAAACCCATAGGGTTTGAGTTTATCACAACCATTTGCGTGCCACAGATAGTTTGGACCATGTGAATAGTATTCTAAAGCTATGGACTGAACGTAGTTCAACACCTTCAGGATCCAGTTTATTTAACAGAAGTCGTACAGTTTATTAAATCTCAATTTCTGTGTCATTGCTCTATATCCAAAGTTTTTGCTTTTTTCTGAAAGTTCTTCTGTATTGTGTTAAAATAATGTTCGTACCAGATCTTTTCCAATCACATGTTAACAGCGCCTCTCTTAATGTAATTAAAAAGTTGTCAGTCGCCGACTGATAATTATTGCTTGGTGAGTACTGTTATTACTGAGAAAGGTTTCAAAAAAATGGTTGCCTAAAAGTGTCATATATGGGCCACAGTACAACTCGATCTAATTGTTATTCGAAAGAATTTCATGGTACCAGCGCCTAATGTTTGTTTGTCTCGGTTTTGAGGAAATAGAAAGAGTTTACAGTACTTACAACACTGATACACTTTCAGTCCATCATTCTGTGATTCGACACTATTTTTTTGAGACACCAGTTTCAGAATTAGCAGCCAAATTTTTTTACAAGGGATACTAGTTTCTTCTATATCAAAAAATGCGTCCGCAACATGGTTTTGAAAATAAAGAAATTAAAGCTGTTTCACGCGAAACTTACCCCTGGATTCAGAAACATTGTTTTTCGAAATTTAATCTCCCTCTTTGTTCAATTTCCTCACAACTGATATTTATCCAGATCACATAACTTTGAAACAAGTACCTGATACCATACTTGATGATGTTCTTGTATAACGAAAAGCTTCGTTTAAAGATAAAATGTTTTTATCAACAAGTTTGTTTTTCTTTATTCATATTTGAAACAACTCTTCCGCATTTTTCTGATTTGGTGTGCAAACAGACAACACCATCATCGCTGCTCTTCGGTTACATTTCGGTTACATTTCGGTTACATTTCTTTCCCGAAGTTAGTGATGGCAAATATTCTCGTCCCTAGCGTTTCTGTAATTCAATGGTTAGGTATTTGACTATTATCTAACTTTCGCGATCGCATATGTATTGAGTGTATATATAGGAATAAAGACGGAGTAAGTGAGATTTACATCAAACACACAAAACGAGTGTCCTTTCACAATCTCATACAGTAAAATAATTTGATGTTTCGTATGGAAAGACAACATTGAGTGTCAGATTCTTCCACCGTCAGGAATAATTCCCTTTCCATCAACATACTGGTTTAAAATACACAAAGCACTCGTTTATGACAGATTTCTTGCTATTAAGCAGATTTAATCCTTCTCTGAATCCATCCTCATGAATAAATGTGGTCACCCTCGATTAGTTCATAGAACATCATTAATGTTTTAATGCTTTTTCTTCAAGAAGACGTTCAGAAACTGTCTCCACTTCGTACCTTTCATTTAGAAATGCCCAAGCTATTGTGCAAACTAATCTTGCCCATGCAGAAAAATGCTCATCGTTGATGAAACCTTCTGCAGTTTCATTTTATATGATATGAACCACTTTCTTCACTTGTTTGTTTGCTTCTGACAGCTCGGGAAGGGCCACAGTGTGGACTCTCCAACCTATAAATACCTAGGTGTAGTCAACCAGCTTGAGTACACTAGTCTCTTGATTAGCAAGCCCAGTGGCGGATACAGCGTAGGTCAACCTTGTCCGTCCGACCTACTTGATTTTTGTCAAAAGTATGTTTTTTTTTATTCAAGCAAGCAAACAGAGAGTTTGACTCTTCTCCTCGTCTGTCTTGTTTTGTGCTCACTTTAATATCTAATTTCATACGGGAGTCAATATTTAATTCGATACGGTACATTAAACCACGCTCTAGCGCCGTCAAACCCCCTAACAATAGTTTGCACATATCAGTATTGTTCTTGAGACCTACTTTCGATTTAGATCTCACGGGGGTAAGAAAATAAAATATTCCAGTTAAAACCAACAAAGAACGCAGTTATTTACCCCCACGGGAAAAGTTAACGTATACCGAGCGTATGTCAAGATTTTATTTTCTGGGCGACCAGAATAGGTGCATTTTTTTTGGCGACCGTAAAATCAGTCATTAAGTGGGTCCAACTATGTCTGAAAAAACATGGGGGTATTGACTTTTTCAGAAAAAGAAACACTAACGATACGAATACCTTTAATCCATGACTTTTTAGTAGAAGTTAACTTGGTTTGTATCAGTTGGTTGTAATATTGATAAAATGTTTTTAAAAAGTATTTTTATTCTTCGATCTCATCTCGATTTCATATGATTTCATCTCGAAACATAACGAGCTTGCCTCCTTACTGAACTTTAGTCAGAAATGTTAGGGGGTAAAGCCAACCCAGTCGTAAGCTTTAAAACTAGTGCTTATTGACTGGAAAATAATAATAATAAAAACTTAAATTTACCCCCTGTGAGAATCCACGAATTCGAGCTCGTGTATGAACGAGCATGCTTCCCCATTCTTTCTTTCTTCAGTCATGGAGTTGTTTGGATTTATTGGAAATGTTTGCAAAAAAGTGATTTGGAATCCTTACATTGTTGGCAAAGGTATTTGTCTAAGAAGATTAGTGAGAAAGACATCCTTTCTTCGGCACGTTTGTATCAAAAATGTTTCTGGTCAAATAAAAAGAAACCTTTTGGCGGAGTCTTTATTTTCCCAGTAATTTGAAGGAAGACAAAGGTCAAGCATGCATTGCCTGTGGTTAGTTTTTATTGATTTTTAATTATATCTCGAATGTTTTTGTATCGAAAGTGAAATGAAAGGTTACTTTTTAAAGAAATTTAAATTAAGTGGCTTACATAATAAGTTTTAATAACATGTTTTCTCAGAAATCTGATCATGTTTATTTTGTGTTTTCTGTGATAACTTACATGACTTCCATGCCTTTATTTTGAGAAAGTAAACATTAAAAATGGTGTATTTGTATGACATTGAATCAGTGAATGCAGCCCCAGTTATGTTGCCTTTCTCTTTTTCAATTCTATAGGTGTCTGCAGCTGATGGAAATTGTTAATAGTTCTGTATCCATTAGATTGGTAAGTGATAATTCTTTAGTTACTTAATTAAGAATTTTAACAACCGTTGAATTAGTGATACATGCCCCATTCTATGCTGAACACCCTCTTTTTTTTAAAACTGCTGTCTTCTTAACCTTTTTTTACGTGTATTGGGAATGTGTCACACTCTTCTCTTGACACTGGTCTCACTCGCAGGAGCTGACCTTGTTAAAGAAGAGGCCATACATATTTGCTGTGATATCATTTGGAGTGGCTTTCTTTGTATTTTGGGCTTAAGCAATGTGTTGTATATAAATCGAAACGTTACTACCCCTGCACTGGACCTGAAACTAAAACTGGTTTTTCATAATGAAATTACGTGTCGTTCTCCAGTTTCAGACGTATACATACATATTTTATTTTGCCATGAGGGTACTTCTGCAAACCGAACATTTAGGCATAATCACTATGTTCCTCTGCTGTTTTGTGCGCATGCAAATGTACATAAACGTGGGACTGTTGCTTCTAATATTATTTGGCTTAAATGATTTTGTATTATTTTATCCTGCCTCGAAGACATGGGTGCAAATGAAAATAAACAATTTAACAGGGACTCTTCATTAAGGTTACTGCTTTTTTGGCTCTCATCACTTCATTCAATTTCATTTGTGATCTTGTTACACAGCACATTTTAAACAAGTTTTTGCCTGTCACAAGACTCTTACAAGCTTCAGACATAAATGTTTCTGAAGCTGTCAATCTCAATAATGCCTTAAAGTCTGAGGGATAATATTGATGATCACCATGAGATGTGTCTTATTGGGGGAAGTCAATGCAGTTATTAATTTCTCTGTTTTGTTTTACTATTTCAGGTGTATAAGGCATTATCAAGAGTGATCAATATCAAAATATGAATTGACACGAAAAGTTATAGTCGTGGAATATGTAGTATACTTGAAAGAATGGAACTGCTGGACCAAGATGGGAGTAACCAATGTTGATGTGAAGTTATTGGGCATTTCCCGCCATGTTATCAACCAATAATATCAGAAAACATTCATTCAAAGATTTCTTCAGTGATCAATCATTTGAAAGGAACATGTGACTGATTCAAGAAATGTTTAAAGTTGTAACATAAAACTGAATGTTGATCATTATGTGTAGGTTAATTTACTTGAACATATTTGGCAAAGTTTGGAAGATCCCTGTTATGTATTTATTGTTGGTTTGACTTCCTAGTGCTTCTTTCTGCTTCTGAAGAGCCTATTTTTTTAAGAACTTATGCATATAAGAACGAGAAATATTGATCATGAAGTGTTTTGTTTTTCCTTCTCTTTTCTGTCTCCCTTTCACATTCACAAAATCAAAGCTGTTCACAAAAAGTAAAGTGTTTAAGAAAAATATAAGATAAATTGTATTCTTTACTTTTATTTTTGTTGAAGTCGTCATGCCACTGCAAGACTATTCCCCATTTGTTAAAAACTCCACAACAACAAACGCTAAAAGGTTGGATAAATCCTATTTCAAATTGAAGTGTCAGTGCTCCCCTGATCCCTCGAAAACTGAATTTTTCCGGGGCTTCGCCCTGACCCCAGTTGGGGGGTTTACAGCACCCCCAACACCCCCAGCTGTTTGGCCAAAATTTTTTGCGTCGCTGCGCTCCGCAATAAATTTTCGTCGCTTCGCGACCCACTTAATTTTTTTGCTGTATCCGCCTCTGAAGCCTGTGGTCCCTAAATCAACAGGGCTCACTTTCTGTTTAATATGACTTTTTATTATAATTTACAATACTTTTATGATAATTTGATATTGCGTTATAGACAACGATAAATTAACTTAAAAGATATGGCAGCAGTGGGCAGCCATTACTTAGCATTAAATAGCCTTTCCATTCTTATTAATTGAAGAATTCGACTGAAGAAGGCAAAGTAAACGTTAAGTGAATTTTCCTTTCAGCGCTAGTGTTGTGTTTAATACCTTTTAATACGTGACCACTACGATCCGTGTATGGAATTTTATACTTCGCCATCAGAAAGCTCCATTTCAATGCTCATTAGAAGCAGCAGGTCACTCCGTTAGAATTACATTTTTAACAAAACCTAGGGATAGGGAAAATTAGAGCAATGCTATACGTATCACTGGAGGTAAATTACCACATCTCATAGAAGGCCGGGTAGACTGAAAACTCCAGATCACTTACACACTTACTTTTGCCTAGACTGGAGGAAAAAATTTGTTAATGAAAATTAAACGTTAAAAAAGCAATTTCGCTTTTCTTGCAAAAAGTGGTGCTTTTACTGTGTTAGATGGCTTCCCTCGCACTAACAAGCAAAAATATTATAGTCAGCAAAAAACTTGATTATTCAAACAAACAACGACAATCATTTGATGCAATGGAAGTTCTTTTCTTAATCAACCATTAGTTGCAAAGTGATCTTCTTATTTGTCAGGGGAAAACGATTAATTCACACAAAATTTGATGAAGACAAAATTACATCCGGTGCATTATTTCCATTAAAATTCCATACAAATTCCAAACAAATATAACAGCATGTTTTTAAGATCATTTTAAATTAAGACCTTAGGGCGTGTCATGCAATTACTTAACTACCATTTACGATAATACAACATTCTCAAAATACAAAATTTGAGGAAAGTGACTTGTTATATCAATTGAAAGACTTTAAAAATGGAAGCCTTCAAACTCCCAAATGCAAAATTATTTCATTAATTATTTCGACTCTTGACTCGATATCCTAAACAAAATTACATTAGACATTAGGCTGCCACATTATCCAAGCTAACGTTTGGTTGTCTATTGAGCCATAACTTGATCATAATACAAAAAAACGACTTCTTAAATGATAATTGGAACGTCATTGCATAGTTAAAAAAACATTAGAGTAAATGAACATTTTTGCTTTTGCAATGCAGCATGCCGAAAACAACTGATTAATGTTATTAAAGTTGAAGATTCACTTTTAAACGTTATTCAACCCACAAAAATATGTAAAAGAAACTTAATGGTGCCTCTTTCGTCAAGGAATTTCATTAGCGTTGGTCGGTTTCCCTTGCGCCAACATGCAAAAAAGACACATTGAATATTAAATGCGAAAACCTATATACCTATATACGAATGGTAATAAACACACTTCCTTTAATTCAGTTATTTCTAGAAAGACTGACTAGAGATAAAAATTCAGTTATTCAAACAAACAGTGGCATTCATTTCTTTCCTTAATCAAACATTAGTGGCATAATGAAGTTGTTATTTGCCATGAACACTGAAATCTCATTAATGAATGACAGTAGAAAAAACTTAATGAAGGTAAAATACAAATTGCACATTCTTTTCTATCAGGGAAATTCTTTCGATTTTGAATAAAAAGCCTATGATTTGAAGACTGCAGGGAGTGTCTCACAATTACCTGTCAATAACAAAATAGCTTTTCAAAATACAAGATTTGAAGTTGAAGAAACTTTTATAGTAATTAAAAACCTGAACACAATTTTGAGTTAATCGGAATAATGGCTGCCCATTTCGGAATCAGATTTTAAGTTTTCACGAAAGTTTGAAACTTCGTCTACGTTTGACAGGAATTTAAAATATGCTACTTAGTTCAAATAAACATTTCACGAAATCGTTTATAACATTGTGTAGCAGTAGGGATAGGAGAAACGCAAGTATTTTTTAGAATTTGATACATCACGACTGTCCAAAAGTCAATAATATATATTATGCTTTACATAAGATGATGTGCAGGTCTGCTTCTGTCAATTCATACATTCGATAACATAAAAAATAGTGAAAAAAATATATTATTATATCATTACATTATTAGTATAGCAAAAAGAATGCGGCTTAAAAAGATAACATTTTAAATTGTGTCTAAAACGTGCAAATGTCAAATGGATTTGCAAACGATAATATGCGATTTATGTCATCGAACTGATCGAATTGGATCTATAATTTGGTATTATCATACGCAGTTTCCGTTACCTATGAAATATAAGTTACTGTTACATTTGTTAATAACGAGAAGAGCTATCAAAAATATGATACATTTGTCATCATCGTAGAAATTCAATTGTCTTTGCACGAAACAACATTACGTGTTTACTTCTTGGGATTTAAATACAACTTTTTATGATTAATCATGAATTATTCTCTACAAAGACATTAGAAACTTCACGTAATCACACGAAATAAAAGATGCAAGACTTGACAGAAATCTTTAAAGAAAATTTGAGTTGTAACAGTTAAAAAAGTATCATGGGTAGTTTGCATGATGTGTCATTAACGACACACGTTTGGATAAACATTGTTGCTTACAGTCTGATAGGCCTCTTCTCCATTTGAAGCATTCATATAAACAAGGTTAAGGTTTTGTTCTAGCTAGAAGTAGATAAGGAGATAAATGTTATTGTTTTCATCAAACCACAAAAACGCACACTGCCGTTTTGGTGATTTTCAATTTCAAAATGCTAGAGCAATTAAATACCTGTGTTTGGTTCGTTACATCAGCTTGTTTTTCAATAGACTTATTCGATTTCTGCAATAAAGAAACATTCATTATGTGCGCGGTTTTGTGAAATTATAGAAGAAACTTGTAATGGCCAGCAATTAAATTAACCTTTAAAAGCAAGTTACCTTGCAGCAAATAATCACGATTAGTATCAGGATAACAGTACCAAATCCAGCAGATCCAATATATATGTAGTCTGTTTTCAGAATTTCCTTTTCCACAAATATGATCTTCTTTTCGCATTGTTTTCCAGTGAAACCCAATTTACACTGACAAAGAAAAGAATTGTTCCTTTCTGTACACGTGGCATTGTTGAAACAAGAGTTAACTGTACAAAATGTACTGATGGTACAAAAGTTTCCCATGTAATTCTTTTTGCAACGACAAACAAACGAGCCATTCCTTTGCTCACAAAAACCATTTTCCGTATATGCACATGTTCCATTGTTGCGGCAAGGGTTGATGTGTCGGAGGTCTTTCAATGTTATACCATTCACCCAATGTGGTTCATAACACGATCCATTTATGTTGAGATTTTCTCTCATTGACAATGCTTTCATGGAGCAGGTGCAGTTTATCCGACTACTATGCAAATTTAGTTCCCTTAAATTCTGTATTGCTTCTGGTGCAATTGTAACTTCACTTAAGTAAGCGTTGTCTTCAGCATCCAAATATAGAAGACGGCTGTTGCCTTTTGCCAGACTGATAGATCTAAGTAGATTTTGTCTTACGCGGAAATTTCTACACATTTCTGGAATTACATTGTCATCAACATATTCCAATTTGTTTGCGGAGATATCCAATTCAAAAGGTACTGTGATCCACTTAAACAGAGCTTTAGATATCACGTGGTTGGTCAAATTATTGCCAAGTAGCCTTATAGTACTTAGTTGCGTCAAATTACAAAATGCGTTATCTTCGATAACATGCATGCTGTTGTTATTTAAGTCGAGATGATTTAATCTGGGGAAATTTTTAAACGTTCCATGTTTAAGGGTTTGAATTTTGTTTCCATAAAGTAGTAATGTTTTAAGAGATGGTAGTTCATCTGTTTTAATCGCCGTTTCTACATTTTTGATTGACATGTGAGTTACATTTAAAAATGTCAGATTTGGTAGATTAGACAGATGTATCTTTTCTGCTAGATCATCGTTCAGTTGTAAGTCCAAGGTTGTTAATTTTGTAAGATTGGTAAGTTGCAAGTGCTGCAACTTTGTATTACTTAATTTCAATGAGGCTAACTTGGAAAACTTGTTGAATTCTTTCCCATCCCAATCCGATAAATCACTACCATACAAATCAATGTAGGTTAAGTCTGAGTTGTTCAAGTGCTGGAAAAAGTCCTTTTCTGCCTTTATAGCTTGAATGGTAAGATTTTGAACCGTGGGCGGAATTTGTAAGTTCAAGGTTGATAATTTTGCAAGGTTGGTGAGGTGCAAGTGCTGCAGTTTTGTATTACCTAATTTCAAAGAGGTTAACTTGGGAAACCTGTTAAATTCTTTCCCATCCCAATCCGATAAATCACTACCCTGCAAATCAATGGAGGTTAAACCTGAGTTATCTAAGTGTTGGAAAAAGTTCTTTGCTCCCTTTATAGCTTGAATGCTAAGACATTGAACCGATGGCGGAATTTTAATATTACTCACTTTCGTCAGATCAATGTTCGACAAACTTAATGTTAAAAGTTTTGTGAAGTTTTGCAATGACAGATTTCCTTTGAGTATGCTGTTGTGCAAATCCAACGATTCCACCTCCTTAAGAAATTTAAGGAAAGATAAATCGAGGGAAACTCTGTTCGAGGTTATAGCAAAAGTTTTCAAGTTTTGCAGATATTCAACTGGATTATTATGAATTGCTTTTAACTTACTCAATCTTATTTCAAGTCTTTCCAATTGCGGCAGATCTTTGAAAACGACAAAAAAATCATTTTCTGTGATTCCATATATGGTAAGATTTCGAAGTGTTTGGCTGGAGAATGAGTGATCATGTATTCTGTTCAAAGTCTGTGACTCTATACGGATTGATTGTAATGACGGCAATCTTTTGAATGTTCCATTATGAATTTTTTTAATGGGTAATTCCAAGTGAATGTTAACTAAGTTGGGAAAACTTTCAAACATTGAGGCAGATAGATAGCTGACTTTGCCACCAAAAATACGAAGATGACTGATAGATGTTGATCTGTTAAATGACGATCCATTTATATATGCCAATTGATCATAGTGGATGTGGAGATATTTAGGTCCATTTGGGAAGCTGATTGGAAGCAGCGTCTCATTCTTACTTTTACAGGTAATTTTGTTCCGTTCGGAGCAATCACATGTCGCTGGACAATCTTGTGAAGTACATGTGGAAATCAATGTTATCAGCAACATGGTCCGATAAACCAAAATCATTTCCATCTAAAAATATAAAGTTACAACCTTTGATGCGTATGTAAATACGTTAATGATCTTGAAATAAGTTATAGCTTTCATTAAGATTGTTTTCCGAAACATTAAAACTTGGTTGGATGTATTTAAAATGTTAACAGAAGGAAGAAACACAACTTTCTTGTCGAAAGAAGTCTGGAAAACAGCTGTATTATCACATTAATCGAATATTTTAGAATGTTACTTACAAGGTTAATAAAGAAAGATGATAAACCTTTGTAGAATCACTGAGTAAAAATATTAAAAAACATTATTATTGGTAAAGTGTGTGTTTGTGAACGCAATAAATATTACTTTGAAAAATAGAACATAAAAAGGATACAGAGCTACAATAATCTGGTTTATCCATATTTTGACCTTCGAAACCTGATAAAGGTGGCAAGGGCAACGAAGACATTGTAGAATGCAACAGGAGATTCTACAACAGAAATTGGGAGAAAACTGAAAAAAGCTTTTTCAAATTTTGAAAGGATGTTATATTAAGAAGCTTGTGGAAACGTAGGATTAACCTTTGCATACGAAAAGGTGCTAGGGATAATTTTAAAATTGAATCAAATACTGTTGTTTGCGAGTTTACTTTGAAGCTAAAGACACTAGACATTACACCTAGATGAATTGAGTCCTGAAGTTGTACTTTCAATATATTCTGTTTTCCACATTTTATGCGATGTTATTCAATTTCTTTCTAATAAATAGAGGCAGAGATGTTAGTTTATTACCCGAATCTACTCCATGTTCAACTATAACGTCTGCGTTTACTTCGATATGGTTTAATTGATTGGACATGCTGATACAATTTCTAATGAGGACAATAAAAAAGATTTCAGTTGCAGTTTCGGTAGCCTTGACAAATGAGGAAATAACATGAAATAAGCACTGTCAACATCCTCCAAAGGAAGGAAAATGAATGCGTGCTTTGAGTAGCTCTATTAATCTTATAAGTATTATTGATATGGCATTGTTAACATTGTTAACATATGCTCACTTGGAAACTCTCTTATATTTTCATGATTTGATGAATGATGAATCATATTTGTGAGCTTATTGCTTAGTAATCTGTATAGTTTATTTTGAAGCACCTCGTTATTTTTTGGTTAGAGTCCTGGTTTTTCTGATCAGTAGATTGTGGGTTCAACCCAGGACCGAGTCATGCAGGTGAATCACTCCTCTCAGCTTAACAGTCAGCAAGATTGTAGGAATGATGTCTAGGGTGGTTTTCTACTTGAGTGTTTCCTTTAATTATAGATTCTGTAGGCCAAATAGCGACTTTATTTGCTCTAAGTGTTCTAACAGTACCTTAAGGAAATGGAGAGGCTATCTGAGTGAATACATGTAAAAACAAGATTTAATACAACTTAAAATATAAAACGTTTGTAGGCGATATGCTTAGCATTCATTTCGCCGTCAGTTGAACCTATAGTTAATTATCTCGTATATTCACATCCATATTCACAAGTTTTCAGCATAAAGACAGTAACTTTCGTTACCAGAGTATCTTTGCTAAGTCCTTCTTTATAATTATCTTCAACTGAATGCAAGAGTTCTGTTAACGTGATTGGTGTTTTCCACGTACACACAAGGTTCGCCCTGCTGATAATTGGTTTCATAACCAATCGGCCAATGTTTCAAAGACCCGCATATAGACATGACTCATTAAAGGCCTTCAACCATAAAGACCTAGTTGAAATTTCTAATGCATAACAATAGTTGAGAAAGATTAGTATATGAATATTATTTTAAATGTAATTGACATAAATCCAAGTTAATGCCTTAAAAACTTCAAAAAACTTTTAATTAAAACTCGCAAGTTTGTTAAGCCTCTAAGAGCAAGTGTTGATGATAATTCTTTAAGGCAAACCATTATTCTTTTAGTACCTACAGTTTTGTGCTTATATCTGAACAATCTTCAGCTAAATCTTGTATAGGAAATCCGTATTACGATCAAAAAGCAAATTTCCTGATTTCTATTTATTTTAGTCAGTGGTCCTGCGCACAATAGACAAATACAATGTAGGCTGCTACAGCAGCTTTTCCAAACAGTCAGTTTTCCCCAACATATGTTAAATTTACGTTCTTATAATAAGAAGTTCAAATTTTTTAAGGAATTGTCTTTTACTTTGATCATGGTTGACCAAGGGATTAACAACTTCTACAGTGTGTCATATTTTAAAAGCTGCACACAAGATCATCTATTCGGGATATAATTCTTATTGTTAAAGTTTGATGTTTTCTAGAAAAACCATGACATATAAATTAAAATACGAAGACAACATGAATGGTTTAGCAAATAAAATAAAATAATGATTTCACGTATTCACGAAAGCGCTAAGATAGATTCTTTGACGTATGATAGTGTCCTGGAATTCTTGCCTAGCTTTGGTGATCTTATTATTTACACGTCACTACGTTCTTCCCTAATCATTTATGAACCCTTAACAACACTTCTCCCGATTTTATTTGTTCTGATCAACATCAACGTTTGTATCATTCTAAACATTTTTCATTCCATTTGTCAAAAATTTGTTGTCAGAACTATGTGTTTCATTCCCTTTACTTAAATGAAAACTACAACCAATGAAAAAGCTTATTTATGATTGGTTACTGACTGAACAACATCGGCAACTTGGTCAATTACAAAGTAACGTACTTGGGATAGATGTAGTGTAACCTAACTTGCATTTGGGTATTTTGAAGATGTGGTGTCGGCTCTTTTATTATGAAAACAATATATGACAGCAACGGGCAACGCTTACTTATCGGAATTAAACTAACAAAGGCAAGTAAATACATTTTATATTCAAAATACACTGTTTAATGATTGTGAATATGCTGTGACCGGAGTATGTTCATTTAGTGTTTTACATTAGTTTAATTTATAGAGCAATGATTGAGCCGGTAATGCTATACTGGGCTCCTGTAAATCTTGGAATAACACCAGTTTTAAATCGTTTGGGGAAGAAAGCTTTAGAAGTTATCGGAGTAGAGTATTGGAAATTTGTAACCAGCAGGAACAAGGAAAGATCAGCTATTGAAGTGCCAATATCTGCATGGAATCAAAAGCAATTTATTCAATTTCGAGAGGTTCCAACATAGCATCACAACACGAAGAAACGGTAATCGCTTGGTTATTCCAATATCAAGACCTGAGTCTGAAAGCCGATCATTTGCTGTCCAAGGTGCTCTGACTTTCAATGAATTGTCTGACAACTTAAGCAGAAAAGTATCTATCTGTAAAATTCAGCAGGCTATATAGTCTTGCGATCTTTTTTATATATTCTAGGTTTTATTGTTTATAATTTATAAAACAGGTTCTCTATTGATAGCAGAATTTTAATTTCTGAAAAGGTCAACCTATAAAAATATATTTTTAATAATAAATGATAATAAAAAATCTCCACTGTCTGGGCACTCTATTTCAAAGGTATACAAAAGCAACAAATTTGTTGATTGTAATGCAGTACAACGTTTCTCCATCCAAGCAAAAATATTTGAAATAAAAATTTAAAAACTATGCACTTATTCAAAACCAGAATTTGAAAATAAAACGAAAAAGTATCAGTTTAGTAGGTATTAAACTATGCTATTTACCTTTCCTGATGGTGTTTTCAATGTCTTTACTCCGTTTTTACGTTCTTTAACTCTTGCTAAAATTTAATTTAATTATTATTTAACATAACGTTTTTTTTTATATATTACCTTTTACATTTCCCAGTAGAGCAAAGGCATGGGGAAAAATTCTGTGTCAATGCTTTTCTATTTTTGCTTCATCAGCTTTCGAGATGACTCATTAGGCAAGTGTTATTATTAGTTTTTGTATATCAGTGCGAAGCGCATATGAATTGTTATATATTATATGTCTCACCAGGTGATTACTACCTCCTGAAGTGCATGACATGGGAACAAAGTGAAAAACAACATAAACTATTTGGGATGTCGTTCGATACCTGAGAGTAACAAGAAAGGTGTAGCAATTTAATAGAAATGTCATCTTGTCATCAAACATCAACAGCAGTTGCAATCCCATTTTAAATATTTCACCCACTAATTTCTCTGGTGGATGGAAAAAAAGGGCAAACAAAAACAAAGCAATAAACAGAACGCAGGCTTTAGCATATATTTCTCACAATAGCAAAATACTGTATTTTGACTCACAAGCAGGAAACGTTTTTTCTCTCTTTCAATAGCTTTCGAAACCACTGAGTAGTGACGTTACATATCACATGAATGCTTAGAAAAAGCTAAATAAGCTAAATAAACTGTTTAAGTCAATTAGCAGGGTTCTTTCAGCATTTTGGATTGTCTTACGCCTTGGTAACGATGAACAACCACTCGTATCAATTGATCGGAATTAAACTTATTCCTTAATTATACTACAACTACTATGATTCAATGAGAAAGAATCCTGAATATATCTCCATAGATACAGTTTCATTAACAGAGGATAGAAATAACGCAATAACAATTAACAAGATGCCCAACCGGGCAGAAGTATTCCTGCGGATGACTGTAAGACTTTCTGGAGCCTTTTCAGAAAGAAATGAGTGTTAGTTCACGCTTTAAAACCATATGCATAATGCGGAATGATGTTTGCAGTATTTTACATTTTACCTTTTAGCTACGATAACTATTAAACTTTGTTGTTTCATATAAAATTTCAGTCTTGCATCAATTTAGAGATTTTTTTAAAAAGATTTCCATTCGAAGTTGTACTCCCTAAAGCATCTTCAAGAAGCAATTAATTAATTAAAAGATTATCGTGTTAAGAATAATCTGTGCTTTAAAAGGTGAATGTGAAAGAAGTAATATTTGTTATTTCATATAAACTGCACTGTTTTGCATCATTTAGAGATTTTTTCAAAAAGTTTTTTATTCATAGTTATATTCCCTAAAGCATCTTCAAAAAGTAATTAAGTAATGAAAACTTTGTCACATTAAGTTTTGAAGGGAAAATCTGTGGCGTAAATAGTAATAACTTCGAATTCATTCAATTACATTCCCGAGAGCATCATAAAAGTTAAGAGACTTTGAAAAATTTTGCCGGAGATCAAGCTTAAAAAGGAACACCGTCAGTTTAAAAATCGATTAGAGAACACTGTTCCGTGGACGTTTCAAAATACTCCTTTTAAAACTATACAGTATGAAAATCTTTATGTTGTTTGTACCTGAACTTTATAATAAAAACGTTTACTTGGCCATGCGAAATAATAAAAATATCTGTGTTTCCTTTTTATCGTCAGGTTGATAGTATACAAATTTTAGAATCATACAATATTTTAAATTCGACTAGTCAATTAAAAAAGTGGTCATCAAATGATAAATAAAATAGGTAGAAGTTGATGAGGAAGATGAGCTGTGCTTCATGATTCCAGAGCTTTATAAAAACAGGGTAGCTTATCTAGGAACATGAATTAAAAAATTGTATTATATTTAGAAAAAGACTAATAGAAACCTTACGCATTAAATCGATATAAACATACCCTATTGGTAGTCGTTCATATCTGTTTTGAAGCATCAAGAACTGCTTATTTATCAAGAATGACTACTAAGAATATTAGTTTCACGTAGATTATCAGTTTGGATCATAAATGTTCTTGATTCTTTTAAGTTTTACAGCCGTACTACAACCTCTTCTATATCCATATATTCAACCAAGAAACTTTCACAGATCTACGCGGGCTTCTTCGCTTCCATTTTTAAAACAACTACGGAAAACGTAAGAACGTTGCATAAGACTCACATGAAACAACATTTCTACCTTGGCATCTGCGATTTAGCCATATGTTAATTATTCCTTTTACTAGAGCTTATATTTTACACTTTTAGAGTCTTTTCAAGCAAAGTACTTGTATACAATGAATGTAGTGTGAGTTTAGACTGTTAAATCATAAAAAGAA
Source organism: Turritopsis dohrnii (assembly GCA_027922465.2). Lineage (NCBI taxonomy): Eukaryota > Metazoa > Cnidaria > Hydrozoa > Anthoathecata > Oceaniidae > Turritopsis > Turritopsis dohrnii. The sequence continues at coordinate 17,717 of BQMF02000785.1, read as the reverse complement.
TGTAAGTTGGGAACATTAATGATTTGAGTGGCTATTTCCCATCGACAAAAATTGGTCTAGGTTTGGACAGTGAAAAAAAAAGAAAAAAAAACAAGATGCCCTACCGGGCAGAAGTGTTCCTGCAGATGACTGGAAGACTTTCTGGAGGCTTTTCAGAAAGAAATGAATGTTAGTTCACGCTTTAAAACGATATGCATAATGCAGAATGATGTTTACATTATTTTACATTTTACCTTTTTCTTACGACAAGTATTATATTTGATATTCTTAGTATTTCAATTTTTACTACGAATATCAAAAACGATAACAATTAAACTTTGTTGTCTCATATAAAACTTCAGTCTTGCTTCAATTTAGAGATTTTTTAAAAAAGATTTAAGTTGTATTCCCTAAAGAATCTTCAAGAATTAATTAAGTAATAAAAAGTTTGTCGCGTCAAGAAAAGTCTGTGCTTAAGAGGTTATAACTTCGAATTCATTTAATTACATTCCCGAGAGCATCATAAAAGTTAAGAGACTTTGAAAAATTTAGCCGGAGATCAAGCTTAAAAAGGAACACCGTCAGTTTAAAAATCCATTAGAGAACACTCTTCCGTGGACGTTTCAAAATACTCCTTTAAAACCATGCAGTATGAAAATCTTTGTGTTGTTTGTACCTGAACTTCATAATAAAAACTTTTACTTGGCCTTGCGAAATAATAAAAATATATGTGTTTCCATTACTATTGTCAGCTTGATAGTATACAAATTTTAAGAATCATACAATATTTTAAATTCGACTAGTCAATTAAAAAAGTGGTCATCTATTGATTAATAAAATAGGTATAACCTGATGAGGAAGATGAGCTGTGCTTCAAGATTCCAGAGCTTTATAAAAACAGGATAGCTTACCTAGGAACATGATAGAAAATTGTATTATATTTAGAAAAAGACTAATAGAAACCTTACGCATTTTTTTAAATCGATTTAAGCATACCGTTTTTGTAGTCGTTCATATCTGATTTGAAGCATCGAAAACTGCTTATTTATCACGAATAACTACTAAGAGTATTAGTTTCACGTAGATTATCAGTTTGGATCATAAATGTTCTTGATTCTTTTAAGTTTTACAGCCGTATAACCTCTTCTATATCCATATATTCAACCAAGAAATTTTCTCAGATCTACGCGTGCTTCTTCGCTTCCATTTTTAAAACAACTACGGAAAAAGTAAGAACGTTGCATAAGACTCACATGAAACAACATTTCTACCTTGGCATCTGTGATTTAGCCATATGTTAATTATTCCTTTCACTAGAGCTTATATTTTACACTTTTAGAGTCTTTTCAAGCAAAGTACTTGTATACAATGAATACAGTGTGAGTTTAGACTGTTAAATCATAAAAAGAATGTAAGTTGGGAACATTAATGATTTGAGTGGCTATTTCCCATCGACAAAAATTGGTCTAGGTTTGGACAGTGAAAAAAAAACAAGATGCCCTACCGGGCAGAAGTATTCCTGCGGATGACTGTAAGACTTTCTGGAGCCTTTTCAGAAAGAAATGAGTGTTAGTTCACGCTTTAAAACCATATGGATAATGCGGAATGATGTTTGCAGTATTTTACATTTTACCTTCTAGCTACGATAACTATTAAACTCTGTTGTTTCACATAAAATTTCAGTCTTGCATCAATTTCGAGATTTTTTTAAAAAGATTTCCATTCGAAGTTGTACTCCCTAAAGTATCTTCAAGAAGCAATTAACTAATTAAAAGATTATCGTGTTAAGAATAATCTGTGCTTTAAAAGGTGAATGTGAAAGAAGTAATATTTGTTATTTCTAGAAACTGCACTGTTTTCATCATTTAGAGATTTTTTCAAAAAGTTTTTTATTCATAGTTATATTCCCTAAAGCATCTTCAAAAAGTAATTAAGTAGTGAAAACTTGGTCACATTAAGTTTTGAAGGGAAAATCTGTGGCGTAAATAGTAATAACTTCTAATTCATTTAATTACATTCCCGAGAGCATCATAAACGTTAAGAGACTTTGAAAAATTTTGCCGGAGATCAAGCTTAGAAAGGAACACCGTCAGTTTAAAAATCCATTAGAGAACACTCTTCCGTGGACGTTTCAAAATACTCCTTTTAAAACTATACAGTATGAAAATCTTTATGTTGTTTGTACCTGAACTTCATAATAAAAACTTTTACTTGGCCTTGCGAAATAATAAAAATATCTGTGTTTCCTTTTTATCGTCAGCTTGATAGTATACAAATTTTAGAATCATACAATATTTTAAATTCGACTAGTCCATAAAAAAAGTGGTCATCTATTGATTAATAAAATGGGTATGAGCTGATTAGGAAGATGAGCTGTGCTTCAAGATTCCAGAGCTTTATAAAAACAGGATAGCTTATCTAGGAACATGAAATAGAAAATTGTATTATATTTAGAAAAAGACTAGTAGAAACCTTACGCATTTTTTTAAATCGATGTTAGCATACCGTTTTTGTAGTCGTTCATATCTGATTTGAAGCATCAAAAACTGCTTATTTATCACGAATAACTTCTAAGAGTATTAGTTTCACGTAGATTATCAGTTTGGATCATAAATGTTCTTGATTCTTTTAAGTTTGACAGCCGTATAACCTCTTCTATATCCATATATTCAACCAAGAAATTTTCTCAGATCTACGCGTGCTTCTTCGCTTCCATTTTTAAAACAACTACGGAAAACGTAAGAACGTTGCATAAGACTCACATGAAACAACATTTCTACCTTGGCATCTGCGATTTAGCCATATGTTGATTATTCCTTTCACTAGAGCTTATATTTTACACTTTTAGAGTCTTTTCAAGCAAAGTACTTGTATACAATGAATATAGTGTGAGTTTAGACTGCTAAATCATAAAAAGAATGTAAGTTGGGAACATTAATGATTTGAGTGGCTATTTCCCATCGACAAAAATTGGTCTAGGTTTGGACAGTGAAAAAAAAAAAAAAAAAAAACAAGATGCCCTACCGGGCAGAAGTATTCCTGCAGATGACTGGAAGACTTTCTGGAGGCTTTTCAGAAAGAAATGAATGTTAGTTCACGCTTTAAAAAGATATGCATAATGCAGAATGATGTTCCGGTATTTTACATTTTACCTTTTAACAACGATAACAATTAAACTTTGTTGTCTCATATAAAACTTCAGTCTTGCATCAATTTAGAGATTTTTTTAAAAAGATTTCCATTCGAAGTTGCACTCCCTAAAGCATCTTCAAGAAACAATTAACTAATTAAAAGATTATCGCGTTAAGAATAATCTGTGCTTTAAAAGGTGAATGTTTGTTCACGGTTTAAAACAATATGCATAATGTGGTATGATGTTCTTTGTGTTTTACAGTTTATCTTGTAGCTGTGAAAGAAGTAATATTTGTTATTTCATATAAACTGCACTGTTTTGCATCATTTAGAGATTTTTTCAAAAAGTATTTTATTCATAGTTATATTCCCTAAAGCATCTTCAAAAAGTAATTAAGTAATGAAAACTTTGTCACATTAAGTTTTGAAGGGAAAATCTGTGGCGTAAATAGTAATAACTTCGAATTCATTTAATTACATTCCCGAGAGCATTATAAAAGTTAAGAAACTTTGAAAAATTTTGCCGGAGATCAAGCTTAAAAAGGAACACCGTCAGTTTAAAAATCCATTAGAGAACACTCTTCCGTGGACGTTTCAAAATACTTCTTTTAAAACTATACAGTATGAAAATCTTTACGTTGTTTGTACCTGAACTTCATAATAAAAACTTTTACTTGGCCTTACGAAATGATAAAAATATCTGTGTTTCCTTTTTATCGTCAGCTTGATAGTATACAAATTTTAGAATCATACAATATTTTAAATTCGACTAGTCAATTAAAAAAGTGGTCATCTATTGATTAATAAAATGGGTATAAGCTGATGAGGAAGATGAGCTGTGCTTCAAGATTCCAGAGCTTTATAAAAACAGGATAGCTTACCTAGGAACATGAAATAGAAAATTGTATTATATTTAGAAAAAGACTAATAGAAACCTTACGCAATTTTTTAAATCGATGTAAGCATACCGTTTTTGTAGTCGTTCATATCTGATTTGAAGCCTCAAAAACTGCTTATTTATCACGAATAACTACTAAGAGTACTAGTTTCACGTAGATTATCAGTTTGGATCATAAATGTTCTTGATTCTTTTAAGTTTTACAGCCGTACTACAACCTCTTCTATATCCATATATTCAACAAAGAAATTTTCTCAGATCTACGCGTGCTTCTTCGCTTCCATTTTTAAAACAACTACGGAAAACTTAAGAACGTTGCATAAGACTCACATGAAACAACATTTCTACCTTGGCATCTGCAATTTAGCCATATGTCAACTATTCCTTTCAGTAGAGCTTATATTATACACCTTTAGAGTCTTTTCAAGCAAAATACTTGCACACAATGAACGTAGTGTGAGTTAACATATTTAAAACATAAAAAAATGTAAGTTTGGAACTTAGAGGATTTGAGTGGCTATTTCCCATCGACAAAAATTGGTCTAGGTTTGGACAGTGAAAAAAAAAAAAAAAAACAAAAAAAACACGAACGGTTTCAAAGTATTCCTTGCTTACGCAGGAATACAAAAAAACAAGATGCCCTACCGGGCAGAAGTATTCCTGCGAATGACTGTAAGACTTTCTGGAGCCTTTTCAGAAAGAAATGAGTGTTAGTTCACGCTTTAAAACCATATGCATAATGCGGAATGATGTTGCGGTATTTTACATTTTATCTTTTAGCTACGATAACTATTAAACTTTGTTGTTTCATATAAAACTTCAGTCTTGCATCAATTTAGAGATTTTTTTAAAAAGATTTCCATTCGAAGTTGCACTCCCTAAAGAATCTTCAAGAAGTAATTACGGTAGTAGCGATAGCGAATACCGTATTAAAACTCCCGCGGACTCCTACTCCTACTACTCCTCCTCCTACTCCGGCCGAAATGGCAATTAGTCTGTGATTTAGAGTCTGCGAGACTCTACTAATAACGCAATGTAAGTTTTAATGAAGGAACGCAGTCTTCGAATTTTGGAAGCTTTTCTATAACAAACATTTAAAAGTAGATTGCGTTTTGTTTCAAAAGTACATAATCTGATATTTTGTAGCATAATCCATGAAAGAATGAATTCTTATTAAATAGCCCTACATAAAAATGGGACTTTTAGTTCATTACGCTAACTGAAAATACTTGATATTTTGCTTTTCTTGACGGTAAAGCTTATCAGTTCAAAATTTCATATTACCTCAGTTGTTAGCTAACTATACACTATATGTTTCTGTATTAAGGCTTTCAAAGATCTAGTTCGAAAGGGCAGTTATTTGTTTGAATTCATTTTTGGTTTCATGAAATTATAATTAAAAACATATTTTTTTTTTTCGAAACGCGTGTTTTTTTTCTACACATAGTCTTACAAAAAATTTTCTTATAAAAAAATCATATACAGCTCATATCACGCATGTATAATTCTTTTGTCTTTAATAAATTAATTTCTGGTGGTTTATGATTAGACCCTTTTTACACTAACTAATAATTTTAACAAATTTATCGTTTATGCCTGTTTTCCACCAGTGAAATATAAAAAAACACAAGCCTCAAAGAACTTTGTAGTAACTTTTCATAACTTTAAGTAAAATTGCTGCTACCGTTTTGCGCCATCTGGCTCTTGTTAAGTAATAAAAAGTTTTTCGCGTCAAGAAAAGTCTGTGCTTAAACTTCGAATTCATTTAATTACATTCCCGAGAGCATCATAAGGGTTAAGAGACTTTGAAAAATTTTGCCGGAGATCAAGCTGAAAAAGGAACACCGTCAGTTTAAAAATCCATTAGAGAACACTCTTCCGTGGACGTTTCAAAATACTCCTTTTAAAACTATACAGTATGAAAATCTTTATGTTGTTTGTACCTGAACTTCATAATAAAAACTTTTACTTGGCCTTGCGAAATAATAAAAATATCTGTGTTTCCTTTTTATCGTCAGCTTGATGGTATACAAATTTTAAAATCATACAATATTTTAAATTCGACTAGTCAATTAAAAAAGTGGTCATCAAATGATAAATAAAATAGGTAGAAGTTGATGAGGAAGATGAGCTGTGCTTCATGATTCCAGAGCTTTATAAAAACAGGGTAGCTTATCTAGGAACATGAATTAAAAAATTGCATTATATTTAGAAAGACTAATAGAAACCTTACGCATTAAATCGATATAAACATACCCTATTGGTAGTCGTTCATATCTGTTTTGAAGCATCAAGAACTGCTTATTTATCAAGAATGACTACTAAGAATATTAGTTTCACGTAGATTATCAGTTTGGATCATAAATGTTCTTGATTCTTTTAAGTTTTACAGCCGTACTACAACATCTTCTATATCCATATATTCAACAAAGAAACTTTCACAGATCTACGCATGCTTCTTCGCTTCCATTTTTAAAACAACTACGGAAAACGTTAGAACGTTGCATATGACTCACATGAAACAACATTTTTACCTTGGCATCTGCGATTTAGCCATATGTTAATTATTCCTTTCACTAGAGCTTATATTTTACACTTTTAGAGTCTTTTCAAGCAAAGTACTTGTATACAATGAATATAGTGTGAGTTTAGACTGTTAAATCATAAAAAGAATGTAAGTTGGAAACATTAATGATTTGAGTGGCTATTTCCCATCGACAAAAATTGGTCTAGGTTTGGACAGTGAAAAAAAAAAAAAAAAAAAACAAAAAAAACACGAACGGTTTCAAAGTATTCCTTGCTTACGCAGGAATACAAAAACAAGATGCCGTACCGGGCAGAAGTATTCCTGCGGATGACTGTAAGACTTTCTGGAGCCTTTTCAGAAAGAAATGAGTGTTAGTTCACGCTTTAAAACCATATGCATAATGCGGAATGATGTTTGAAGTATTTTACATTTTAGCTTTTAGCTACGATAACTATTAAACTTTGTTGTTTCATATAAAACTTCAGTCTTGGATCAATTTAGAGATTTTTTTAAAAAGATTTCCATTCGAAGTTGCACTCTCTAAAGCATCTTCAAGAAGCAATTAACTAATTAAAAGATTATCACGTTAAGAATAATCTGTGCTTTAAAAGTTGAATGTTTGTTCACGATTTAAAACAATATGCATAATGTGGTATGATGTTCTTTGTGTTTTACAGTTTATCTTGTAGCTGTGAAAGAAGTATTATTTGTTATTTCATATAAACTGCGCTGTTTTGCATCATTTAGAGATTTTTTCAAAAAGTTTTTTATTCATAGTTATATTCCCTAAAGCATCTTCAAAAAAAAAATAAGTAATGAAAACTTTGTCACATTAAGTTTTGATGGGAAAATCTGTGGCGTAAATAGTAATAACTTCGAATTTATTGAATTACATTCCCGAGAGCATCATAAAAGTTATGAGACTTTGAAAAATTTTGCCGGAGATCAAGCTTAAAAAGGAACACCGTCAGTTTAAAAATTCATTAGAGAACACTCTTCCGAGGACGTTTCAAAGTACTCCTTTTAAAACTATACAGTATGAAAATCTTTATGTTGTTTGTACGTGAACTACATAATAAAAACTTTTACTTGGCCTTGCGAAATAATAAAAATATCTGTGTTTCCTTTTTATCGTCGGCTTGATAGTATACAAATTTTAAAATCATACAATATTTTAAATTCGACTAGTCAATTAAAAAAGTGGTCATCTATTGATTAATAAAATGGGTATAAGCTGATGAGGAAGATGAGCTGTGCTTCAAGATTCCAGAGCTTTATAAAAACAGGGTAGCTTATCTAGGAACATGAATTAAAAATTGTATTACATTTAGAAAGACTAATAGAAACCTTACGCATTAAATCGATATAAACATACCCTATTGGTAGTCGTTCATATCTGTTTTGAAGCATCAAGAACTGCTTATTTGTCAAGAATGACTACTAAGAATATTAGTTTCACGTAGATTATCAGCTTGGATCATAAATGTTCTTGATTCTTTTAAGTTTTACAGCCGTACTACAACGTCTTCTATATCCATATATTCAATAAAGAAATTTTCTCAGATCTACGCGTGCTTCTTCGCTTCCATTTTTAAAACAACTACGGAAAACGTAAGAACGTTGTATAAGACTCACATGAAGCAACATTTCTACCTTGGCATCTGCAATTTAGCCATATGTTAATTATTCCTTTCAGTAGAGCTTATATTTTACACTTTTAGAGTCTTTTCAAGCAAAGTACTTGTATACAATGAATATAGTGTGAGTTTAGACTGTTAAATCATAAAAAGAATGTAAGTTGGGAACATTAATGATTTGAGTGGCTATTTCCCATCGACAAAAATTGGTCTAGGTTTGGACAGTGAAAAAAAAAAAAAAAAAAAAACACGAACGGTTTCAAAGTATTCCTTGCTTACGCAGGAATACAAAAAAAACAAAAAAAATACGAACGGTTTCAAAGTATTCCTTGCTTACGCAGGAATACAAAAACACTGGTTTAATGTATTCCAATGCAAGTTATCACCATTGCAATGCGGTATGTTTATGTTGGAATATGCATTAAAAAAATAAATGCTGATATTGGCCAATTCATCCCCTTCAATCGAAATCACTTAATATATAAGATTACTCGGTATCTTCAAAGATTACACGAATGATCTTAAAAATTCTTCTTATTTTTTCACTTTAGTTTAAAGTTCTCTATAACGAAGTTCAAAGCAATTTTATTTGCTTGTTCTGCATACAAGATTACTGTTTGGTCAACAACGAGGGTGTTTCATTACTTTATCGTTGATATTAAGTTGCAGCAAGGTGAATAGAAGAAATTACTGGTTAGCATTTAAATTTGACTTCTCAGCTGAAGAGTAATGTGAACTGTTGAAAAATAAATCTAAATAAATTTTTATACTATGAATTTTCGTAACAGACAGTTTATTAGAGTTTGGTTCCAGCCGTGTAACCGATTCTAGTTTTGTGACTAAAATTATTTATGATAAAAAATGTTAAAATAAAATAATAATAATAATAATAATAATAATAACCAATTTATTTCAAGCATTTCCATATATACAAATGGTTCTTCGTCTTGAAATGCGTATGTTGTATATTATGCGTAAGTGTAAGTAGAAAAATAATTCGAATAGACAAACAAAAAAAACAAAAAACAACAAAAAAAACACAAAAACAAATCAATTGACAGTATAAAGGATTATTTCATTGCTCGGGCTAAAGCTTTATCTAGTAAATAGTTCTTCAATGCGCTTTTGAATGCGTTTGCTTGTCAATGTCACGGATCGACTTCGGCAGGTCGTTGAAAATGCGTTTTGCTTCTGCTTGGAAGCTCGTGACTTTATCTTTGCATTCAATCATGGCTCCTTTTATGTTGGTGTTGCTACGTAGGGATCTTCGGTCCACCTTGCACTCGACTCGCATGTTTTCAGGAACATTTTCATAAAGAGCTTTGAATGCTAACACCGAAATAGCATATTCATGTCTCTCTAACACTGGAAGCCACGACAGCTTGATAACATCTTCAATGTTGGCGTGCTTTTGGAGAACGAAACCTGCTGATGCATTCTGAACTTTTTGAAGTTTGTTCAGTAGATAAACTGGGGTTGTTCCGATGTAGACTGAATTTGCATAGTCAAGCTTTGACAGTATCAGGGCATTGGCAAGCTGTTTCTTCAGTTGGAAGGGTATTAGGCGCTTCATCATCCTTAGCAACTTTAGCGTACTGAAGCAGACTTTGACCGTGTTGTCAATGTGTGGTTTCCAGTCCAGGTGTTGGTGGAACGTAACGCCGAGTACCTTGAACCCTTCCACAGCCTAAAAGATGTGACCATCATATTGAATCTTTGTATTAGTGTTTTTTATTTTGTGAACACGCGACAGCTGCTTACTGCTGAAGAGCATCGTTTTCGTTTTGGTGTTGTTAAATACCAGATTGGAGTCTGTTGACCATGACTTTAGGTTGTGAAGATCAAGCTTGAGGAGCTGTGTGTTTTCTTCAATTTGTGATGGTTTGCAGTGATTGTAAACAGTTGTGTCGTCTGCGTACTGAAGCGAAGCGGATGTGTTTAGGTAGTTGGAGAGGTCTATCACATAGAGATTGAAGATGACAGGTCCAAGTATGGATCCCTGCGGGACACCGAATTTTGTCTTACGCGTTGTAGAACATTTGTCATCTATCTGCACGTAATGCATTCGGTCTGCGATGTACTCTGTTAGCCAGTGAAGAAAGGAATTGGAGAACTGTAGCTTGATAAGCTTTCGCAGTAACACCTCATAGTCTATTGTGTCGAAAGCCTTTGAATAATCTGCGAAGACTGCAACCGTCACCTCTCCTCTATCCATTGCTTTCAGAATGTCATCCTTCATCTTAAGGAGACATGTTACTGTTGATCTTGATTTTCGGAAGCCGTGTTGCGTTTGCTTGTATAACGTTTCGATGTGCTCTACCAGTTGCTGCAGGACAACTCTTTCGAAGACCTTGGACAAGACAGGCAGGACCGATATAGGACGGTAGTCGACTGCTGCTGAAGGGTTTTTGATTTTCGGGATAGGGCTGATTCTCGCTGTTTTCCATTCGGACGGAAAAGTCCCTTGTTGGATGAAGCCGTTAATAATGTGACAGAGTGGAGAGATAACATAGTCGATGACTGGTTTTAGCAGGTGGATTGGAATGTTGTCGTTTCCCGTGGAACAATCGCTTCTGATTTTACTCAGGGCATTTTTGACGTTGTTGTAGGTAGTTGGTTTGATTGAGAAACCTCGTGGATTATCAGGAAACTGCTTTATAAGATTATGCAGCTCATCACTGTTCAAGGACTTTTTTTCAGTAAGTTTTTCAGAGATAGGAAAGTGCCGATGCTAGCCCATAATCATACGATGTCGGGGAATTTCCCTACTATAGCTAATATTATCATCTAAGACCTTTGTTTTCATAACGCGATACGAGTTATGAAACGTATTATTTTGATTACGTAAGTAGTTTCTATTATTATAACCACAAATTACTCATAATTGTAAACAATTAAATATCTCATAAAAATGTCCATGGGGAAATACCTGATTGTAGTAAAAAGCAGTTTGTAGCAGTTTGTAGCAGTTTAAACTTTATAATATAAATAAGCTAACAATACTTATAACATACAGACACAGACACAGACACAGACACACACAGATCATCGATGCAGTCAAAAAGATCTTCAAAGTTAATATCCAGGTATCATATATAGTTCATTTATTTTTTTGTTTGTTTTTTACCTCTTACCTCTTTTGTTATCTTATACATATCTATAATGTCCTCTGGCATATGTAGCAATACCATCTTTTGCAATAATTCTTTTGTCATCATCCGCATTGAGAGCGAGTTTGTTTGTTTTTATAGTGTGAACATCGTGCTTAATCGATTGAAAGGTCATCTGTTCTCTGTAAACATTCTTACCATCGAACAAACATCTCTTGTAATCATCAAACCCCATCGTCTTCTTTACTACGCACTTCTTGACTCCCTTGCACTTCTTGTCTTCTTTTCCATCCAGCTGTTTATATGCATATGTCTTTGCTCTAAGAGCGACAAACTCTGTCATTATCTTTCCACCCAACTCATCTTTCATTAGACCAATGACTTTCTTATTCAAACCTATAGGTAAAGGTCTGTTATCTTTCTCATCGTACGCTGAAGTGTCGAATCTCAAAGCTACATCATCGGCGATATCTTTGTAAAAATCGTCGGTTTTGATGTGATAGACAAAGCTGTCCGTATCCATATAGCAGAGCTTTAGATTGTCACCATATTTTGGTTTCATGTAATCATAGTGAAACTCGTACATAATCGTCTTTGACAAATCAAGAACTGTAGGTCCCAGATAGATCGGCTTGTTCAACACGAGTTTGATCTTTTGCATTTCAGCAGCCATCAAATGTTCGCTGAAACAGATACTACCCTTGAAATTAGGTTTCATCACCAGCTTCTCATATTGTTCTTTCTTGGTAGCCAAGCGTATGTCTTTATGCTTACGTTGATTCTCCATAGTTTTACCAAAGACTGAATTGTTCATGAGCTTGAAAAAGTCCTTTTCAAAGTCATTCTTTGATTTGGTACGCAAATTGGTGTTGAAATCGATGTACGGCTTCAACCATGCGCTTTGTCTAAATCTCAGTACTCTATGAACCTTCTCAAGAACAAGACCATGCTTCAGCGCTTGATCAAGTGCACGGATATGAATAGTATAGTTCTTCTTGTCTGAAAGACATGGAGTTAGCTTTTCTACACCATTGATCTTCTTTCGCTCAGACATAAACGGAAGATCGTTATGTGAATCATGAAGCTCCTGAGGATAGTTCACATCAACTTCAAGAAGATAACCATATTTACCATCTTTCTTAGCCAACTTTGAAATGAAATCGGTGGTAAATTTATTAGCATCTACCCACTTGAAATTTCCTGTCGGTAGCTTCTGAATCATAGCCCATCCATATAGATTATTTGCATCAAGATATTGGAGATAGCTACTTTCTTCAGTCTTCTTATATTTAGCATCCATATACTTGTTATTAGCTTTAGCATGTCTATGAACAGCCTGACAGAGACCTCCTCTAATACCTTGCTCTACGAAGAGAAACATATCCATATCTGACAACAGATCCAGCTCAACCTCTGTCTTTTTCAAACAGGCTTGCCAAGCTAGTCCTGGAGCAGTGTAAAAATGTGCAGGATCCAATTTATAGTTTGTTATACATGTTTCCCTAAAAGTCTCAAAAACATCAGCAAGCAATAGAACGTCTGTCTTGAGGTAGAGATCATGATACGCACCCATATTTTTATTTTTCATGTGTTTCCATACCTTCTGTGCATGTGTATAATCAGCATCACTGATACCTTTCATGTTCAACTTGCTGTAAAAAGCATCTTTCGGTGGGAGCTTAGTTTCGTTAAACTTATCAAAAGAATCAATGTATTCATAAGGATAAACTCCTTTTCTTCTCAATAGTTTGAATTGCTCATCACCCTTGAAGAATTTTCGAAGGTTTTTACACTGATCGTCGGATAGATTGTTTACCAAGTTATCCAGACTACTGGCCATGAAACGCACACTATCGATGAATCTCAACTGTATCTTTTGAACCCTAGTCTCCCCATTTTTATCAGTGTATTCACCAACCTTAACATCCAATGAGAAAGAGATATATTTTTCTTTGTTTTCAGCAATGACAGCAATCCCTTCATCTCCATACTGTTTGGCTAGTTCTTTGATAAATAGATGAGCGTCATATCCGCTCAGATTGTGAAAGACGATCGGGATGTATTTAGGCACTTTGTAACGGAGATTACAAGACTGATGTGCAGCTCCACGAAATTTACCAGTAAAATGACAGTGATCCCTAACCTTAATATTATCTTTTTCAAATTCTTTCATACATATGTGACATTTATCTGAATCGGTAAATCCCTGTTCCTCTTCATATGTGAGGTCTCGCATTCTCTGTTTAGGAAACATGTTGTATAGCCTTTTCACTTCACCTACCGCATGATCCACGAAACGTAAAACACAGTCTTCACCACGATAAAGCGTTAGAGGGTCTGAAACTTCACCATGAGCAAATTTGCTATAACAACAGAAGCCTGTGGGGATATGTATACCAACCTTTTTAGTGGATGATCCAATAACGCTACGCTGTTCTTTACAAACCTCTTTTGACAAAGCTTCGAAATCAGCATACATTATGAAAGGAGCTTTGAGCTGGTACTGACCGTCATGAAACTTAACGGTGCTACCCTCCTTTGGCATTTCGATCTTCGCGACATCATTATTTTTACAATATTCAAAGTGTTCATCTCGTGTTTTCTCACTTGAGAATCCATTGAGACAATTCAAACAATAATGCTCCTTATGTTCATGATTCGAGTTGACCTTGCTCAAGACACCGCTCAAGTTCTTTACAGCTATATAATGTCTCTTTTCCTCTTCACATAGTAAAAACAAAACAACCGTTTCTTTGCGATCAAGATGCTTCGACTTACGACACATATAGATACCTTCTTTATCGTCTTTTGTCAAAACATGCACAGCGATATCAGGGTTCCTCCTCTCAAACAAATCTATTTTATTTAGCGCTATTGGAAACGATAAACCCTCCCAATTATATTTATCAACATGTTTCTTGAGATTCATTATCCTTTGCGGATTTTTCTTAATCTTATCATGATTGAGAGCTGCAATAACAGCCCATTTGAAGCACTCTTCATCATCTTCGTTTTTAGGATTGATTATCGAATACTTACCACTGAAATTCTTAGGTAGCGGTAAGTAAGAGCTGCCTCTCGTTAATTTTAACTTGTGAAAGTCTACATCAATATTTAAAATTTTATCGATAACAAAACCGGATTGAGGTAACGCAGGGTTTTCAACCTGTTCGATTATCTTATTAAACATCTTATCAATAACATCAGATATATCGCTTTCATTGTGAATTGTTTCCATATTGCTATTGAACGCCTTATCAACATAGATTGTTGCTTCAGGATTAGATAAATCCTCCTTTCTCCATTTGATCCACACAGTTGCTTGAATTTTTATTGATTTTTTGTTTTTGAGTTCTCTCATAATCAGATCACTTAAAATGGGTCGAACCTTTTCGAGAAACGAATCAACGTCCTTTTTTCCATCTGAGTTTATCTTGAACCTTTTGTAAGAACCCTCAAACGCCATTTCAATGGGGACAAACGCTTCTGGTTTCATCAGTTTTTCATCTTTTTCATCATTCTTCCTCTTATAGAGATTAAGAATCTTCTTCTTCATCTCTCTGAAAGCGCTACTCACTTTCTCACGAATAGGTTTAGGTGTGTGATTTATTAACCACTCCTTCAACTCATCCAACTTACTTTTCACAACAGGTCGAGATTTTCCCATTTCTTGTTGTTCAAACAAATCCATATCTTGTTGGGTAGGAATAAATGGAACAGGTCTTGGTGGTGGAACAGGTCGGTTAAACCTAGTAGGTCTTGGTAGTGGAACAGGTCGGACAGGTGGGTTTGCTAATAATTCGATCAACTCAGCTTTTCTGAGTTTTGAGTAGCCATGTAGACCGCGTTCTCTCGCGATAGCTTTTAATTCAACAACAGTATTTTTAGTAGTCATGTTTGATATACATATGTAATTAGCTCTCCTTTAAGTTAGTTTAGAAATTTCCAATTTTTTTCAGACTATATAGTTAACATTTGTTACTCGATTTTAAGTAACAAAAAACACAGCCTCTACAAGGTTGAACGAGCCAATTTTTTTTGTTTCCGAACCATCTTTTTCTGCTCTTTATTATGCTCTCGATATCTGAGATATTTTTCTTCGTTGTTTTTTATCCAGTTTGAATAGCGTGTATAAAATGCTTGTTTCATATCAGGATCGAGAGTATAAGATGGATCCTTATCATTCTTTTCAAGTACATCAATCATTTTAGCTTTATTCATTTGCTTAACATATTTTATTTTTCGTGATGCACATAATTTTACTAACATATCATAAGTCATTGATCGGTAATCTGATACTCCATTATCGTAATCTGATTCTGTTTTGTCAGTCATGTTTATTCTTTATATAAAAGAGATAAAACTTTTAAGCCACTTTTGTTTGTTTTGTCACACTACATGTTATATCGTAATAAAAATAATAAAATATGTATAAATAAAAGATGTCAAACTCTAAACTTCAAGAGATTTATTATCAACCTCAAAACTTATGGAAAGGACAAAAGGCTGTTCGCAATCTAAGAGGATTTGGCTTCAAACTGAAGGAAATTAAGAAGTGGCTATCAAAGCAAGCTTTGTGGCAGGTACATCTACCGGCACCGAAAAGGATCGAACGTCCACATTATGAGGTAACTAAACCGAATGAGATTCATCAATTTGATATATTGTATATGCCTAGTGATATGCTATATGGTAATAAATACAAGTACATTTTGTCTGGTATCGATGTTGCTACACGCTATAAGGTGGCTCGACCTTTGAATACTAAGAGAGCGAAAGAGGTTGCCGCTATGATCGAAGACATCTACAAGGTTGGACCCTTAAACTATCCAAAAGCATTTCAATGTGATAACGGTTCAGAATTCAAAGCCGATGTGACAAAGCTGTTGGAGAAGAATAATGTTGAAATTAAAAGAGCAACTACAAAATATAAGCATACCCATACAGCTTTTGTTGAGGCATTGAACAAGATACTTGCTGAAAATTTATTCAAAATACAAGATGCTCAAGAACTAAATGATTCGGAAAAGGTATCATCTACATGGGTCAAATATTTGTATAAACTTGTGGGTAGATTGAATGATACAAAGACTCAGATGATCGGTATGAAACCGAAAGATGCTATTAAATTGAAAGAGGTGCCTCTCGCTAAACGAGAGAGCTATCCACCTGAAGTACAGCTACCTCAAGATGGTTTGTATAGATATCTATTGCAACCGGGTGAAGAGCACGATGACCATCGAAAAAGAGCAACAGATAGAATATGGTCAAAGAGGACATATAGATTGAGTGAGGTAATAGATCAACCAGGTAACCGTGTAATGTATTACCTTCAAGATGGACCTGAACGAGCTTTTGTGAAAGAAGAGCTGATGTTGATACCTGAGGATACAGAGCTACCTCCTGATTATGTGCAAGGTTGGTGAACCGTAAATACAAAGTATCTTTACTAGAAACAAGTAAAGATGAGTCGACGAGATTTTATCTAGCACCATATAATGTCATAATCAAAGAATTGTCTTTCTGAATTCTTTTGGGATTGTTTGAGACCTTTCGGTCTGACAAAGGCCTCTCTAGAGCTCCAACCATAATCATTTAATTCAATGAAAAGTCTTTCAGGCAACCACACCTTATATATATTTCCTGCTCCGTCTTTCAACTCTGCATACATAGCTTTTGTAGAAAAAAATTTAACATGATAAATCACGTTTTCAGGTAGCTCTCGCCACTTTATGATCTCTGCCATTTGTTCCTTGTTTTGCTTTTTGATTGTTTGTTCAAATGTATCAACTGTTGGGAATTCCATTGTCTATATATATACTTGTGATCATATCTCTTTATATCAGTTTTTCAAATTTAGGAACACACAAGCACATCCTACTAACCATTTTCGTTTATGGATTTTTTCAGGTTTTGAAGTTCTACCATCAAACTTTTTTGAAATTGATTTTGGGTTTCAGTCTCCATCTTTCTATCTGTAGAACTGAGTCTTTCTAAAGCTTTGTAATATGTTCCTTGTAAAACCTGGAATTCTCTGTAATTGATCCTCCCATCATTCAATGCCTGTGAGATACTTGTTTCGAAGACAGAAATTGAGGATGTAACAATATCATATAATTTTATCACTTTTTCTACTTTCTTTTGATATCTTTTGATGACAGCTGTAGTAAGTCCGGTACAGATAGAGCCGGCTAAGGCTACACCACCTAATCCTGCAGAAATAGGTATTCCGATAATAGTAGCCCCTGTTGCGATTGAACCGATGCCAGAGCCAATGGTTATAGCGCTTGAGCTAGCATTTAGTAGCATCGATCGTTCTATCACCTTGTTGTATCTCTTGAGCTTGATGCTAAACTTGTTCTTAAGTTTTATCAACTCTTCAAACTCAGAATTTATTACGCTTGCGTTAAACTTTTCCTGCTCATTCAAATCCT